>CM070596.1:32847967-33021058 GCA_036346395.1 Hsuehochloa calcarea
GTTTACTCCTGAACTCAGAATTGAGTGATTCATGTTTTCCCATTTAGCTAACACAGGGGATTAAACTTCCTATTTGTGGAGGTTTTCTGCAAAGGCCGTCTTCGTTGCCTAATTTGCCTTGTAATTTAACTCTGTTGTGGACTCTGCTTCTCTACGGAGCATGCCTTGCGAGCTCCATATCTCACACGTAAGAACTCCAAATTAGGTCAACGGGGACTCTAAACTAGATTACGCAAAGAGATCGAAAACTTTGTAGTTATGGTTTTTTTCCATTTGAAGGTGTGTAACACGTGAAAATCACGTTGTAAGATGATGGACATATTTTTCCCGTTTCTTGTTGAGGAAAATATGGAATCTCCCAAATTCCTTATCTCTTTGGCTTTCCTTTCTTCAAGAATTGTGTGAAAATATCCAGAACCAAGTGAATAAGTTCCCCTACTAAATTATGAGTCCCACCAACGATTTGTTCACAAAATTGGCGTGCACATAGCAATCCTCCATGTCATCATGTTGCCGACCTGTCAAAGGCTTGGTGTTTCCATCGTAACTTTTCTATCCGAACTCCAAATTGGGCAAATGATATATGCATTTCAATCATCTCAATGAGAGAAATGTCTTTGCAATATCCAAATCGGGGCTTGAAAATGTACTGATCATTTAAAGCTCATGGAAATGATATTGAGAACCCGTTGATTTGCCGATTCAGCAGCAGATTTCTCCAAATTACTGAATTTGACATAAAAATTACCTGAAAAGTTATATTTTCCTGCAATACAAGACTTTTGCATGTATATCTCAAATGTGGATGGTTAGTAGAACAAAATGTAGCATTCGCAATGCATATAGCAAAAAATGGCATTGTAGGAGAGTATGCATGTATATCTCAAATGTGGATGGTTAGTAGAACAAAATGTAGCATTCGCAATGCATATAGCAAAAAATGGCATTGTAGGAGAGTATGAAATATGTGTAAAATGCCAACATCACCTCATCCCGTCATTGTCCTCTCCCTCATCACAAGTGTGCATCTCGTCGTCACCGGGATGCATCTTGTTCTCAACACGCCGACACTTCTCTCTCTCTATATCTCACCAGAGTATATGCGTACATACATACATATGTGGCATTTTTGGGATTTTGTTTGTATCCAAAAGTGTCAGTATTTTGTTGTACAGTACATGTATATGTTGGTTTGTGTTGATTGTTTTTGTGTGAAAAATAACAAATATTTACTATGTATAGGAATAGTGTATAGTACTTGGTGACATTCAAATATCTGAATTTCAAATTCTGAATGTGGACAAGTCAGAAGTGCACTGATTAATCCGGTGACCATCCCTCCTCTAAAATGCAGTAAATACATCATTTAAGTGAAGAATATATAGTTCCAGATAAAATACCTTACACGAATCTCAAAGCATAATGAAAGGCCCAGATTTTGGGTGGAGATCCATCTAGGTGGACTGTTACATTTTCTGATTCTTGCGGACTCGGCCACCACCACTGTTAGAGCGGCCGGAGGAACCCTCACCTTCGCCTTTCGACGATTGGGCCTCCCACTAGGTGCGGGTTAACAGCAGGTGCTCATCTTCGCTGCCGCCAGATCCTCAGATTCATTCCTCATGAGTCTTCAAGTGGCCTATCACCTCCTCAACCATCATCACATTTAGGTCGCCGAACTGCTCAATAGTGGAGACGATTTGCAAAAACTTTAAAGGGACATCCCGAAGGAACTTTTTCATAACCTAGTTTTCTTCCATCTTGTCCCCCAAGGCTCCGATCTGGTTGATAATGGTCGTCAACCTCATGGCGAAGTCGTCAATTCATTCCGTCTCTTTCATGCGCATCCCCTCAAACTCGCTCTTGAGGGTCTGCACTCGCGCTTCCTTGACACGATATGCGCCAAGATACATTGTCTTCAACGCCTCCCAATGCAGCTTTGGCCGTCTCCTTTTCGGCTAGTAGGAAGAGTGTTTCCTCCAAAATGCCTCCACAGATGGCCGCCAAGGCTATCTGATCATTGCGAACATTGACATTGCCCATACTCCTCGTATTGATTGCCCATACTGCATAATTGGTCTTCATGAGCATCGGATAATGCAGTGGGACGGCGGAACTCTCCTTCGCCATCGCACCCGATGTCACCTTGTCACCGGAGACACCATTTCCCAGATAGCGCGGCATGATCTTGGGCATATACGTACGGATCAAGAACTTAGGCTTTGATACCAATTGTTGACCTGACCGGAGATGAAGAGACACACTACAAGAGAGCAATTCACAAAGACAAAGAACGCATAAGACCGATCGACTAGAAGCACGCTCGGAGACCTACGGCAACACACGCACTGCAGGCCATGGAAAAAAGATAGAAGCACACACACAAGCAAAGGACAGAAGTACACACACAAGAATAGAATAGAAAGAATTTTGTGCTGCCGAAACCAAACACACACAAGAATAGAACAAGAAGAATTTTGTGTCGCCGAAACCGGTGCAACTTTTTTGAATTTATCTTCTATTTTTAAAAACTGATTACAAGGGTGTCTTTTTTATTGAGAGCAAATGACTATTCGTATCTGGAAAGGATTCTACATATCCTGATGGGATACTAAACAAACTCTAGTATTCATAATGAATACTGCTTAAATATTATAGGACTATATAAAATCTAGATACACCGTATACACAAATATTACTAACAAATGTACTCCTACCTCGGTATTCAGTAACGCGTGCCTACCACAGTACCTAGCATTTCTGTAGTTTACTCAAGAAACGATGTCACGCATAGAAATATAAGCAATCCTGCAGGCAAGCAAAATCTAGCTAGATGGAGTAGGCAAGGTAAGTCTTCATGTGCGACGTGGAGAAGCCATTAAAGTTGGAGCTGCATGCGGTGGTGTACGCTCCAACGTCTTGGAACACCAGCCAGTCCCCAACGCGCAACTCCGGCAGACGGTACCCCCTAACCACCTCGTCAAACGAGTCGAGCGTGGGGCCGAACACCGTCGACAGGTACATCTTCCCTTCCCGACCCGTCTCGCCGTCGACTGGACAATTTGCCACCGGCAAGGGGCGTGGAACGTAGTTCTCAAAGTGGACGCAACAGAGGGTGCCGAACAGGCCATCATCGATCCAGTACTGCCGCACCTCGCCGCGGGTGCGCTTCCCGAAGACGCGCGCGGCGAGCGCGAAGGTCGTCTCGGCGAAGTAGCGCCCCGGTTCGGCGATCACCTCGACATCCTTCAAATCACCGAAGTGCAGCGCAAGTGCAGTGTTGATCACCTTGGCAGCTTCTCCAAACGTGGTGCCGCTAGCCCTAAAGCCCCCGCCGATGTTGAGCACGCGCATAGGCAGCATGCCGAGCTCCGCGGCGGCGTCGAACGCCACGCGGGCGGCCTCGATGGCGCTGCCGTAAACGCCCACGCGGGACACGGCTGTCCCCACGTGGAACGAGACGCCGACGACGGCCATGCCCGCGCGACGCGCAGCAGACAGGAGCGGCATCACCTCTTCTTGGTGTGCACCGTACTTGGTGCCCAAATTTAGCTTTGCGTCGCCGTCATCAGATGTCTTGAGCCGTAGCAGGAGGCGGCACTTGGGGTGGAAACGTTTGATCTTGTCGACCTCCTCCTCTGAGTCAAAGGTGGTAAGGTTGATGCCCACACTGGATGCGTACTTGATGTGGGACTCGAACTTGCACGGATTTGCGTAGATGATACGGTCGGCCGCGACGCCGAGCCCCAACACGGCCTCTATCTCGGCGCGGCTGGCGCAATCGAAGCCCAGGCCGAGGCCAGCCAGCGCGCCGAGGAGCGCGGGGTTCGGGTTGCACTTGACAGCGTAGTACGGCCGCACGCCGTCGACTCCGCGGCGCCATGCCACGAACAGCTCAGCGACCTTGCCTAGGTCGAGCACGTGGAACGCGCCCGTCGCGACGATGGTCCGGACGAGGCTGGTGACGCCCGCGTCGCGGCGGAAGGTGAGAACCTCGTGGTCCCTCACGACGGGCGCGGAGAGCACATCTTGCATGTCTCTGCCGGCTTTGGCCATCTGTGGGTCGCATCTGCTGCGGGTGTGGTCAATATATAGGCCAGTATGGCATGATTGCTTCTTTTTTTTTTTTTTGAAAATCAATATTTGGCTTTTTTTTTTTTGCAAAGCAGTTTTCGGCTAAGCTAAACAGCTGAGCTGAAAATATTTGATATTCTGATTTTTAGTTAGGTCGACCGGAGCTTCCGAGTTAAGAAATATTTAAGATGCCCTTAGGCAAACGAGGGTAATTCACGACAACTAATGGCAATTGACATCATTTAATTATAATTAATAACAATTAAACATAATTAACGATAATTAACTATCATTGATGGAAATTAACGATAACTAATGATAATTAATAGCAATTAACGATAATTAATCGCAATTAACGTGGGAGGAGGAGGAGGAGGCGTGCCGGAGAGGGAGGGAGGCAATCAGGGGCCGCGATGAGGAAGGAGCCGGTCGGAGGAGGTGGCACAGGGTAGGCAGAGACGGCACGAGGCGGAGGCCAGTGGGGATTTGGGGTTTTGTTTAGTGGAAAGTGGCGGGTAAATAACTCCTAACTCTAGGGGCAAACTCGGAACCCTATTCCACCGAAGCTGTGGGAAGTGGCTTCCAGCTTCCCAATGTTGAAAATAGCTTCTGGCTTTTCCAAAAGCGGATGGAAGAAGTCGTGGATGATCTTCCCCCTAATTAGTCCGGCAGCACCAATGAGATGACTGTGTTGACTAGCTTCTTCTCTTCAGCTGTTAGTTTCAAAGAGGTCTTCTCCTTCTTCACATCCTCAGCAGACCAAGTTGGCATAGGGCCTCCGATATACTTCAAGCGATTGCCTCCAAGAACCTTGGAGTAGAACGACTCCTTCTAGTAGCTAGTCCCGCTATGTATGCTTGATAGGGAATGGGGATATTTATAGGACATTTGGTCGTGGAGCTTCAAATAAGTACTTTCATAGAACCTAGCTTCGCAAAGATGCAAAAACGCACTAAGAATTATAATGGATTTTGGTCCAAGGTGAAAGAGCTCTATCCTAAAGTAATCTAGGATATATGCTAGGAATTCATTCTCCGGCAAACAAAAACCTAATTTCACGAAAGAAGCGAAGAGGATAATCTAACATTCTTTTGGAATTGTAACCGCCTCGTTGCCGTAGGGACTACATTTGATTAAAGGTCGAGCTGGGAATATCCTTGTTTCTCCCGTTCTTGAATGTTATTCTCAGGAAGGATTGAAGCACCCAAAATCCCTATGATTAAAGATCAAACAAAGATTTTTTTGAAGATAAAGAGATTTGGGAACAAGAGGAATTGGAGATGTAGAGACACAAAGGCGGGAGACGGAGGATGCAATGAGAGTGAAGTAATAGTAAAGGCAGAAGATAAGTCTTTTTATCCCTCTTTACCACAAATTGTTCACCCACTCACTGCAACCTTCGGATACAATTTCAAAGAAAACAAAATCTTTTATTTCTCGCATATTTTCATTAAATGATTAGAATGATTATGCCTAATCAAATCTTATTGGTGCACGTTTTGAGACAAGCCTTAAGTAAATTTTCTTTATTTTCTTAAGCCTTCGAGGCTAGCTGACGAGAATTATTGATCAAGTCAACTTTTTCGGTCAAAGTCAGAGTCTCTGTTCAAATAGGCCCACATATTGGAGGCTATCTCTAGAACGGTTATGAACCTACAACCAGTACTTAAAAAACTCTAATACTCTTTACTACGACCAAACTGATCGACGACCAAGTTGAGTCATGAGACAACCAGCTGTGGACAACATACGACCAACCATACGGTTTTGGGTTGTCCCCGACCAGCAAATTGGTCAGTAGACATGACAGTTTCCCATGTGACTAACGTGAGAGTGGTTATTGGTGCATCTAGCAATTTACGACAGTTAGATAAGAGACATGACGGTTCAAGACTCAATAGAAGAACATGCGTGGAGATTATATGCGTCTCTACACTACTACAAAACAGGCCATAGAAGACGCCTCATCACAAACGGTTCTTGGAAACCGTCTGTGATAAAGTAATCACAGACGGTTCCAAGACGAACCGTCTGTGGTATGTCACTATCACAGACGATTCTAGAGAACCGTCTGTGATATCTACATATCACAGACGGTTCGTGGTTAGAACCGTCTATTATCAAAGAATATCACGAGCGGTTCTAACCACGAACCGCCACGTGATGAGATACTCATCACGCAGACGGTTCGTGGTTAGAACCGTCAGGATATATCATCATCTGAGCGGTTTTTGTATAAAACCGCTCGTGATACTTTTTTTCGTTAGGCGGGAAAACGAAAATTTGCACATAATGGCGGGCTCCCAAAAATCTCTCTATATTAACAGAGTCATTCATCTCCCCCTTTGCCATCTCCATCTCCTCCTTTGCCATCTCCATCTCCTCCTCTGCCATTTCTCCTCCTCTGTCATTTCTCCTCTGGCCTCCCCTCCTGCGGCCTCCTCCACCTCCTCTACCTCGCCCCAGCCTCGTCGCTGCCGGCCTCCCACGACCTCGTTGCCCCCGGCCTCCTCTACTTCGTCACCCCCAGCCTCCTCTACTTCGTCACCCCCGGCCTCCTCTACTTCGTCGCCCCGTCCTCCCCTGAGTTAAGTAAATCTGCCCTCCTCCACCTTACCCGGCCTCATCGTCGCGGCCTCCCATGACCTCGTCACCCCAGCCTCCCACGACCTCACTCTCTCTACTCTCCCCTTTTGCTCTGTGATGTAGATTACTATTGTGATGTGTTAGTGCTCTGTGAATTGTTTGAGTTGATGCTCTTGTGATGTGGGTGATGCATGTCGTGTTGTTTTAGTGCTCGTGAATGGATTGAGTTGATGCTCTTGTGATGCTCGCTATTGTGGGAAAGCTAGCGAAATCCAAAAATCAATATCGATTCATTCGTGAGGCTCGGGAGGCTCCATACGAGTAAAAATCCATTTTCGTTTTTTACCATAGAAAAAACTATCACGACGGTTCTAAACAAGAACCGCTGCGTGATAATTACTATCACGCATGCTTCTTTTTAGAACCGTCTCGAAAATAGAATATCACGACGGTTCTATTCACGAACCGTGCGTGAAAATAGACTATCACGAGGCGGTTGAGAATAGAACCGTGCAGCGATATCTGTTTTCACGCAGCGATTCGTGAATAGAACCGTCTGTGAAAACGGACTATCACAGACGGTTCGTGAATAGAACCGTCTGTGATGACCTCGTGTCATCACAGACACAAAAATTCAGACGGTTCAAAAACCGTCTGTGATGATGGTTTAGAACCGTCTGTGATGAGCTTTTCTGTAGTAGTGCTAGCTGCATTAATTACCTCTCATTCAATAGCAATAAAGGGGATAACTCACATATTCTGTAAAATAATCATCAAGTCAATAGACATAACATGTTCATCATTCAGATTCAAGTTCATAGATTTTGTAACATCTTTATTGTATTCTCATACATACACTTAGTGTATCCACAACAATAAAAAGTTTTCGTTTAGATTGTGCTCTCGTATCAGTTTTTTTTAAAAAAACTAAATAGGGAATCTAATATTCTGATCATGAACACTTGCAAATAGCTACCTAATGTCTATTTCTAAGGTGATTTATGCTTTCTGAATTGTAAGCCACATTCTGACACCATGGCGGGCTCACGGCTGCGGGCCCGGGCTTTTTTTTTTCCTTCGGCCTTATCAGATCGTCTGCCGTCGACATGGCATGAAACTATTGAGGGCTCATACGAAATCAGTCAGAGAAATTAGAAATGCGGTTGCGTAAGACAACAAGCGCCAATTGAGTTGCTGGCGTATTAATCTTTTGAGCGTTGATTTTCTGGTTAGATGATCGGGACATCACCAGTAATCGTCGGCACAATGGATGAGCACTAATTGATGACTACGACCAACGTGAAAAGGGTCAAGAAAATTCACCAGGTTCACTATGTCTTCAGCATGTACGTGCTTAAGATTATAGTTGCAACTACCTCACGGACGTACTCCTATCCCTCGCGCAACATTCGTATATAATGTGTATAGCAATTTTAATTCATACGTGTAACAAAATACACTGATAACAATACAATGCAAAGAAAAAAGATTGAAAAAATCTTATTATCACCGAAAATTATATGAAACCATCAAATGTAGAACCTAGTTAGGCTTTAAAACTAGTTCAAATATCAAGATTAAATAAATTTTGATATTTCAAACGTTACAACATTTGAAAATAGTAGTGACAATATCTGAAAATAATTATTAAAATATTTTTAAAAGAGCTGCAACAAACCGGTATAAATCATGCAGCAATGGAGAAAATCATGAGCCACAACAAAAATACTTCTTGTGACAACATTCAATATGTAACAATATTACAACAATCAAAATACTCCATACAATATTTTGAGCCAAGTGTTCCAACAAATTAAGAAATCGCTTACAAAATTTTTTTTGTACCCGGAGGCGGGAGGGGTTGAGCCCGGAGGGCATCGTGAACATGCCACCACCGACGTGGCCCCTGCCGGCGGCACCACCGACAACGCTGGCCCAGCCCTAACGACCTGCATCTCCCCATCTCCGCCTCATGCTACTACCGGTGGTGCGGAGGCGGTGGGCGCGAGGGAGCCGATGAAGAGCTGGGTGAAGCTCGTGGCCCAAGCAGCGGATGATGAGGTGCAGCCACCGAAGGCAACATCGGGTCGGAGGCGAGCGTGAGCGGGCCAGGGCAGGCGTCGCTGCAGGCATGCAGCGACCACATAGGGCAGCAGCACACGAAGAGAAAACACTAGCAGCTAGGGCAGCAACGAACGCAGCAAGCAACTAGCAGCTACGCTCGGCAGCTTGGCAGCGGCGCGGCAGCAACGACTTCTTGGCACATGGCAGCGGCAAGACGAGGACGCGGCGCTTTCGTACCCCAAATGGACCTGTTCGATATCTTGAGGGGTAACTTGGCTGGGCTGGAAAATTGTAGAAGCAGGTATTATTGTATAATCACTTTGAATAAACACAGGAAATAACAACTATGAACAGGTATATATTTTTTGTTATGTAAAGAAGACAAGTGTTCTGAGAATGATTGATACCTCATCAGAATGAGAACCAATATTGTTCGGTGGAGATGCATGAATTGATTTGTCACATATCCGAAGTAGTCTTCTGATTCTAGTTGGAGGCTGAATAGCTAGAACTTGGACTATAGCCTATAGGCAGTGAGGAGGTAGCAATTTGGAATGAACTGATTCCGAATCGCTCCTAGGGATGGAATAGGAATGAATCGTTAATTGTGTCAATGAAATCAATAAAAAGAGGTACTCCGGTTTAACAATTTGAAGCAAGAATGGGAAATTGGCTGTTACTGCAATGACTGACCAGAAGAGATAAACAGGGTCGCTTCGGAAAGCAATTGGAAAACAATACTTATCTCCTGAAATGAAATGAGTAAGTTCTACGCGGACCGAAATGCAGAAGCAGCAGCCAACCATACCAAATGAACAAACACACTTGGGCACAACAATTGCGGCCACAATCACTGACAAATAAATCTATAAGAAGCGAGTTCGGGAGAAATGAAACAGCAAGGCTTGACCAGGAGAGTGTTATGAATATATTGTGTGTATCATTGAAGAGGCCCAAATGGCGATATATATAGGAGTACAAGGGATATATGCCATATATAGATAAGGCATATAAGAGTCCCTATTCTAACTCCTATTCTAACATATCTCTAACACCCCCTCTCAAATGCAAGGCGTATGCAATAGCATTGTATTTGGAAAGGGTTGATACTAAAATATGAAAAATCCAAAGTCCAAGTCTTGATAATATTGTCGTAGCATGCAGCTCTTGAAAAATATATCGAATATCAAAAGATCTTCTCCCATCCGGTGTCATGCGACAGCTCATAAAGCACAAGGTGCAGGAGCGAAGTCGACCGCGGCAATAGGTCGAAGAAGATGATGAAACCAAAAAATATAGAGAGAGCTGTCAAATCAAGTCGAATAGGAATTGGTGGAAGCATGGCGACGCAGATCGTAGCCCAAGACGGCGACGACGCAGTGCACAAGAAGCGCAACGAATGCACAGTGCAAAAGAAGCGCAACACAATGCACAAGAAGCGCAATGAGCGCGATCTGCGTAAGAAGAGCAGCGCAATGCACAAGAAATACAACGAAGACGCAGTGTGGAAGAAGCGCGGTGGCCTTGAAAGCTTGGAGCGACGGATCTGCAGCGGCTCGAAGAAATAGCAGCGGGAGCGGCGGCTGCTACCATGCATAAGGCAATTCCTATGCTTCTATGACTGACAATAAATTTATGGACTCGCATGGCTAAGACGAACTCAAAAATTGAGTACTACGGACTTGGATGAACGCAGCGGAAGAAACGACACAAAGCAAGAAAAAGACTAAAGCTAACTAAAGAGAGATACTAGCATAACTAGCAAAGCGAAGAACCGACTCAATCACCACTGACAAAGACAGAAAGACACAAAGAACACATATCATGTAGTCTAGACGGCAAACACACCGAGTCACCCCAATAAGAACCAACAAGGAGACGCGTGAGTGTAGCCATCCCAATAGCCATCAGTAAGGAGTCGGGCAAGCAGTCATCCCAACAGCCAAATGATTCCAGCAGCCATCTCTCCTCAACAGGAGAGCAGAGAAGGAGCTTTGTGAGACTACCAAGTCGCCCTATAAGTGCACCCCTCTTTGCCTCCTCCTCGGCCTTCCTCTCCACCTCCTCGCCCCGAAGAAGGGGATAGGCAGGAGAGGCGGCGGTGGCTCGAGGTAGAAGAGGGCCGAACTGGAGCTTGTCCTCCATGTGCGCGCGAAGAAGGCCAGCCCAGCGGTACTCATCGCGTCGAGCAACCCCGGCAGAACCCCATGGTTCACAACGTGGAAAGCGCCCCACTCGGTGCACGCGCCGTGGACGACGTCGGCCGCTGCCGTGCCAGACAGAGAAGGCGGCGGGGATACTGGATCCGAGCGAGGAGAACCACGGCGACGCATCGGGGCAGCCGGATCTGAGGTAGTCCGACGCGGATCCGGTCGACGCGAGCTCAGGGATGGCGTCGGCGTGGGCTCGCACGGAGCACAGAAGGTGTTGCCGAGTGGGCTCGTGGCGGCGGAAATTCCGGAGGGCCGTAGCGTGAGGAGCGGTGGAAGCCTGAAGGGGCGAGTGAGCCTCACGGGGCAGCGGGAGCTGAGGGCGAGGGAGCGGTGACGAAGAGGAGCGAGAGCGAGGTCGCGCGCGTCTTGCGATTCTGATGTGGCGACGCCACAAGAGTGGCGGCAGCGGGATCCAGCGGCGGCGGCCGAAAGGAGGCGGCGCTCTCGGGCATGAGGATGGCGGCGACGGCCGCCCAAAGGAGGCCACCCCCGGGAGTGAAGATTGCTCCTCCCGGGGGCGGCGGCGGCGGAAACTAGGCGGCGCGGCTACAGTAGACCGGTAAACCCTAATCCTAGCTCTGATACCATGTTATGAATATATTGTGTGTATCATTGAAGAGGCCCAAAGGGCGATATATATAGGAGTACAAGAGATATATGTCATATATAGATAAGGCATATAAGAGTCCCTATTCTAACATATCTCTAACAGGGAGAACCGGATCTTTGGCAGGCGAGACATTGGCTTTGGAGAAGCTCGACACAGGAGAGCAGCGGCTCCAGAAGTTCCTGCTAGGAGAAAAGGAGAAGTACCGACAAATAAATCTATAAGAAGCGAGTTCAGGGTAAATGAAACAACAATGGAGAGACGCCTTCTCCTTCCCCGGAGGGGGAGGGGGAGAAGTCGACGAAGCGGGAGGAGGAGAAGCCGCCGGAGCGGGGAATGGAAGGAGGAGGCGAAAGGGTGAGGGAGGTTTTGTTTCGTGAGACAGTCGCAGCTGGGGAAAAGAACAGAACAAATTTCATCTGAAACACATGTTTTAGGCCGGTATGAAAAAACATGGAGGCGACCTGCGCGACGAAACCGAGGACGCATGGGACGCATGGACCACCAAACGGGAGGCACCGACATGCAGCCCAGAAGCATGGAGCAGCATTCCGTGGATGCTATGGGAAGCCATGAGAAGCATGGGATGTGGCTCATTGGAGGAAGCGGACGGACAGACACTTGCGAATGAAAACGGATTACAATGGCAGGTGGTACCGCGGCGAAGGAGAAAGCAGAAAATCTTTCATGTATAGATCAAAGAGAGATGACCCACAACAAGTATTCGCCCAACTACATGGAAAATATACACGAAGTTGGTGCACAAATCGGCTGTCCTGGAAGGATAGCTTCTGTAACCTCACAAGGAAAACATGAGAAAAATGGTCGAGATTTTTCTCCAACTTAACTAAAGTCCCCAAAGGATTAGTGTACATAGCTATTTATACTAGAAATAACCCTCCTAGTTAAGTAACTTTTGCTACCTACTTCCAAATGCTACACCGTTTGTTGGATATAAAAATAGACTTCTTAAGCATTGGAACGGTGTATCCCATATTTAAATCATTTTTCTAGGGAATTTCAAAGACATAACCTAAAATGAGATGAGTCACTTGTTGACCTCCTTTGGGCACACCCCTGCCTCCCTCACCTCCTACTGGGCCCACTAGTCGTAGATACATGTCACCAAGCAATGCACACTACTACAGAAAAGCTTATCACAGACGGTTCGTAACAGTCATCACAGACAGTTTTTGAACCGTCTGAAATTTTATGTCTGTGATAACAGGCGGTTATCACAGACAGTTCGTGGTTGGAACCGTCTGTGTTAAGACTTTAGACCTAATTAATTTTTATCGTATTTTCAGCTAGCCTCAGGAATTGCTAGCCATGCCCTCTGAAAACTAGCAAGCAGAAACATATCACAGATAATTGTTGACAACTCAAAGTGATCATTTAACTCAAAATCAATTACAAAAGAATGTTTCAAGTATATATTGTCGCTAGAGTTACAAATTGAATTACAACCAGTCAAAGTGAATTACAATATTGAATCAATTGTTTCGAGGTCGTTCATCGGTGTCCACGGCGTGAAACTCTCCGGTGGTGACCTGGTCCACCTCGAGTGCATTAACCCTATGTTCAAGCCCTGTCGCTAGTAGGAGTAAAGTAGTAAGCATATATATTTAAATTTATAGTTAGGAAATAATTATTACGAGATTGACAAATATGGGGATCGTGCGTCCTAGAAGCAATCAATAGCTGCATATGATGGCATACGTAGAATGCGCATAGGTGATCTCGTTTTTGCTGGCGGCATTGAAAAAATAGAATTACATATATATGTACAGTCAGTTCGAGACGCAATATTACGGAGTATGATATATGATTATTGTGTTGTAGCGCTCATCGAAATCGCATCCTGTGAGTCGTTGTGGCGCTGTTCCTTTGTATAAACCTCCCTCGGCAACATAGCCGATGAACGCCCTACATGATTCAAAAAAGTTATCATTGTCCATTTCAAACGAAGAAGACTACAATAGAGTTATGTGCGGAGGAAATGAACATACCTGTCGAGTATTCCTTTAAGAAGGGTGAAGTCGTGATCTTTATTGAGTAGAGAATCAAGGTACAATACCATGTTCCTCTTTGGCACAAGAATCAGAAGAATCCAGTGGAACCTACTCATGTATGTCGCTATAGTCATAATCCTATGTTGAAACGTAATTTGTATAGCAAATATTGAAGCACTTACTTCTGGTTGTAGGGCACCATTATGTAGTCCTTGTCGTCCAAAGCAAGCAATCCCATTTTTATGTAATTCTCGACGTAGGATGCGTCTTGGTTGATTGTTTGCTCAGAGACCACGTGTGGGTTGAGAAAACCCACCGGTTCTTTGATTCGACAGACACATTTTATAATGTATCTGTACATAAGCAATGAGTTATGATATTTATTGGTATCACGTGAGTGTACAAATTGATTGTACACACTTACAGTGTCCAGCATCGTAGAAGTGAGGCGTCGAGGGCTGTTAGGTTGTATAGGTCAAATAAGTCTTCGAAGCCCACGACGAAGTAGCCTGGCTCGTGGAGAAAATGCTCCCTCTCGTATCTGACAGTGATTCCAGTATGGCCCCCCTCCTCTTGGGTCTTGCGCAGGTACTAATCATGCAAAGCTTGACAAGCTAGACCTGAGCTCTTTATTTCTGCGCCGGAGACCAACGGACTTCCGAGGGAGTATTTCACGAGTTTGGGAGGTGCCATAATGTTCTTCGATTTCGATTTCTCCTTAACAAGGCGACGGAGGGACGTCTTCCCGTGAGACGCCTCAGGGACCGATATGGTGACACGCTTTTCTTGTCCCTTTGTCGTCTTCTCGACGGGAAGCGATGTGGCGGCCTTCTGAAGCTTTGGTTGAGGCGGACTCATCGATGGTCCTATTGGAGAGGCAGGGTCCTGTCCATATCGCGTCACTGAAGGGTCCAGTGCGATGTCCTTCTTGGGCCACTGGATAAAAGTGTGCGTGGCATCCCCTAGTGTTCTGATTTCTTCGTTCGGGAGAATCTCCAGCGGGATGGCCATGAAATTGTCATGTACCATGTCCACCTGCACCCTGGCGTAACCCTCGCCACCGGGCACCGTCTCGCACTACCCCTTCCCGTATGGATACACCATACCCTTGACCTCAATAGGAATCGACCCAACCATCCTCACTTGGAGCTTGCAGGGCGTCGGCCCCTACAAAACGGTACACAATTAGCTAAGGCATCCTATAGGTATATCTTTGGAGCATTCCAGAGATGTAAATTATCTCGACGTCGTCGATCGGTAATTGCACGTCGTCATGTCCAGAATTATGTGTGGACGCGACGCTACTCCGATGTCGAGCTGGACTTGCTCTCAAATTAACAGGGGCGGCTTGCGCCTGCATGAGTTGATTTACTTGGTTACGCAAGTTTGTTATTTGTTCTTGAAATTTTCAATAATCACATGTTCCAACCGGCGTCGTCTTTGGTCCTTGGATCTCTTCCTACTCCTATGTGTGTCGGAGTTGTGTGGAATCTATCCTCCAAGGTACGTAAACCCCAACGCCTCGTGTGCGACCGGGTGCTCCTTGTTTCCCGGGGCGTGAGCGGTACATCCTTCTCCCTGTCTACTTC
The DNA here is from genome assembly GCA_036346395.1 of Hsuehochloa calcarea. Taxonomy (NCBI): domain Eukaryota; kingdom Viridiplantae; phylum Streptophyta; class Magnoliopsida; order Poales; family Poaceae; genus Hsuehochloa; species Hsuehochloa calcarea. The sequence continues at coordinate 32,863,113 of CM070596.1, forward strand.
GAAAGAACCTTGGAAAGATGCTGAAGTCAATGCTTCCTGCACGAGGACGTCATGTTATTGTAGACACCATGAAGTTATGGACTTATTAACAATTAAGTGGTTCGACAAATTTACCAAGCGTTGAGACACTGCCTCGTCTGCGGGTTTGTGAAAGAGATGTTGCCGAAGGCGTGGTGATGCCTCGCTCTTAACTGTGCTCGGCGCGCTCATCGGGATCTCGAGAAGCGGTCGGGCACGGTCTCGTCCTCCGCCGCCCATTGCGTGGCTTTACCCGCTGCAGTGGTGCGAGTGCCGAAGTCCGGTGAGTGTTTTGTGCTGAATAGCTCATGCGCCGCACTTTGCTCCTGAAATTCGGTCGTCGTCTTCATCTGCACGAATGCGTCCCATGTATCCTACGACAAAAATTGATACGTCGTGAAGGGCGTCCAACCCGTGTTCACGTACTGCGTGACAAGCAGGCTCTTAAAGGTCCTCCACGCGTGGGACATCGCGAGCAGCGCGTGCCATCGCACACGATGCAGTACGCTTGGGGAAAGTGAACGAGGCATAAAGTTCAGTCCACAACTTGTCTCTCTGTACATCCGTCAGAGACTTCCAAGTTGGGGTGGTGATGGGGACCCGTTCCCCTACAAGTACCCTGCAGACGATCCGGAATCTCGCAGCTGCTTTCTTGGGACTCAGCGGGATCCCGACTTCACTGACCTCTGTGATCGTCATGCGGCCCGAGGGCAATTTGGAGATTCCTCTGCCTTCTCGCCTGCGTACCACCTTGTTCGGAGATCCAGACGCATTTGGCGACGTCACTGACGGCGGCGAAGACGGTGCCTCTGCCATCTATATAAGTTACGTACACAATGATTACATAATCAAATAGAAGTTACCCATTGAACCTAAATATATGATACATAGGAAATAAAATATATGAAATTGCACAAAAAAACTACAAAGGAGAAGAAAATATTGCAAACAAACAAACACACATACAGGGATGTAACGGTAAGTACATGTTAAACTTATAGCGGTCAGCAGGTTCGATTCCTGACAGATCCAGGTGCACAGCATAAAACGATAAGAGCAGCCGTTGTCTAAACTCGTATACCTTTTTACGAGGGGGTAAAACCCAGGTAAAGACACGTCCGTCTAGTAGCTTTGTGGATATAAAATAACACATTTTTTATTTTGAACTAAATGCAATTTAAGGGATTGCATTTATAAACAAGGATGAACTATTCTCATCAATGGCAAATGATGCGGCCTCTATTGTACAATATAATATCATCTACACACTGTATTCCCTCTACAAATATTGCTGCAGAGCTAGACCTAATTTCGGTAGCACAAACAAGCATCGTACCATTACTAGCGCAGGACCTCACCAAACTACCGAGCGCTTCGTACGACACAGCTAGACCTAATTTTAAAACAAGAGCTTCTAATAAAATAATGGATATTATACGAGCAAGATATTGAGATTAACTTAATTTTTTTAAAAAATTGTAAATTAATTTTCAATACCACAAAGCCTTTTACACAAAAGTAGAAAATTTGAATAAATTAGTTTTAACAAAAAATGAGCGATTGCGGAGACGATTACGAAGGTCATTTGCATAACCACGATTTCCCGAGATTTTGCAAATTACGCTCCTAATCGATAGCTATCTAGTCGCCAGATCAACACGTAGATTCAAGCGGCAGATTATACGAGAGGTTTGACTAGATCAAACACGATTTTCCAAGGTGCGGATTACTCCGTACTGGCTTTGCTAAACAACAAAACACTCAACCGAGAAGTAAGAGTCACAGTTAACAATCCACACTCAATTCACTGCCAACAACCATCCATTGACATTCAAGATCACTGCCAACCCCTATCTATCAGTGAACTGAGGAGGCAATAAACCTCAACCAATAATCAATACCTCCGGCTCGACCAACAACTGGCCTTTGCAGCAGTTCATGGAAGCAAAATACTCAGACATTACTGACGTTGTTCAGACCATAATCAAATAACAGAGATTCACCAAATATTTGCAGGGGTCGGTTAGTGGCGATGGCGGACGGAGGGAGTGGTGAGGAAATGAAGGTGCGCAAGGGAAATACATCTCAAGATGACACAGAGTCATCACCACCTCGGCCTGCAGAGCGTCGAGTCCTTCGGGATCGATGACCTTCTGAGCAATTGAGTTAAAGAAATAACACAGCGTAAAGATTACCACTCGGACCTTGTTTGGCAAGATACTCCTAATTGCAACAGGAAGCATCTGTGTCATCAGCACATGAAAATCATGAGACTTCATACCAATTAATTTCAAATCTTTCATGGAAACAAGTTTCTTAATATTGGCGGAGTAACCGGACAAAACTTTCACACCATGCAAGCTTTGACACAGTTCATTTCTCTCGGCCTTGGACAAAGAGTAGAAAGCTGGGGGAAGGTACGTTCGTCCTTTATTGGTCTCTTTCGGTGCTAACTCGGTTCTTATGTTCATATCAACCAAGTCACATCGTGCGTTAACACGGTCTTTTGTTTTGCCACTAATATTCAGTAAGAGACCAATCAAGCTATCACATACATTCTTCTCCACGTGCATGACGTCGATGCAGTGGCGAACTTCTAAATGCTCCCAATAAGGCAAGTCCCAAAAAATTAACCGCTTCTTCCAGATGTTCTTAATTTACGTCCCTTTCCAAGCACAACATCGATATCCTTAATCATATGATAGACCTCTTTCCCTCTAAAAGCCCTTGGAGCTGAACCGTCCTCCTTATTTCCATCGAATTGTTTCTTCATCTTGCGGTATGGGTGAATCACGGAAGGAACCTCGTGGCGATATACACGCTTTATGCGAGTTGTTCGACCATACACTCGATACCATCTAAGCGGTGCGGACAGGCTTTGGCTCCTTTTGTACTGAACCCCGACAGGTTACCAAGGGTAGAAAAATAATTGATGGTGCAGAATAACATGGCACGTAAAGTGAAGTTCTCTCGTTTGTACGCATCCCATACTTGTACCCCTTCGTTCCAAAGTGTCACAAGATCTTCCAGCAATGGTGCTTGGTACACATCAATATCGTTCCTAGGTTGCTTCGGCCCTTGGATAAGTAGTGCCATCAAAATGTATTTCCGCTTCATATACAACCAAGGAAGAAGGTTGTACATACATAGAATCACGGGCCAGGTGCTATGTCGGCTGCTCATGTTACCGAAAGGATTCATTCCGTCCGTACTCAACCCTAACCTTATGTTCCTCGGTTCCGCACCGAACTCTTGAAGCTCCAATCGGGTTTCTCCTTTGGCGAGAATCGGCAGGTGTCCGAGCTTCCCATCTTTCTTACGCTCCTCCGAGTGCCAACGCATCAATCTTGCCTCCTTTCGGTTCGCAAATAAACGCTTCAAACGTGGGATCACAGGCAGATACCACAACATCTTAGCAGGAGGTCCTTACTTCGCCTTAGCAATATTCTTACGCTTGTATCGGGATGCTTTGCACACAGGTCATACATGCATGTCTGCATACTCTTTACGGTAGAGGATACAATCGTTCGGACATGCATGTATTCTTTCTACTTCCATTCCCAATGGACAAAGAACCTTCTTAGCTTGGTAGGTCGTGCTGGGCAACACGTTTCCCTCCAGAAGGATGTCAGCTAAGAGACCTCACAACGCCGTAAAACTCTTGTCGGACCAACCATTGCTTGCCTTCAAGTTCAGCAGTTCAAGCACGGTTGACAACCTTGTGTATTCCGGCTTGCAGCCAGGGAACAAAGGTTTCCCCGAGTCCTCCATTAAGCCCTCGAATTTACAAATCTCTATCTCACCGTAGTGCCCTTTTGCATCACGTAGCATCTAATCAAGATTGTCATCATGCGACCTATCCTCATCAAAAGCACATTCCATACCCTGCATATCGTTGACTTCCTCGGCGATGTTGTCATTACTGACTTCCGGTATAATCTGCTCTTCACCGTGACTGCTCCAACACGTATATCCTTTTTTGAAACCCCTTCGTATTAAGTGAGCTTCGATCTACGCCGGGTTATTAAACATTTTCATATTACTGCAATCAATGCATGGACAATACATAAATTTTATCCCCTTCTTCAACATATCCTGCTCGGCGGCTCTTCTAAAAGCAAACACGCCATTAATATACTCTTCACTCACACGGTTCTCAATATACATCCAGTTTCGGTCCATCTACACGTATACGCACGTAACAAATTAATTAGTGTTAAATTATATTAATAAACCGCAAGTACCCTTCATAATGACCAAACACATTGGTGATTAGTATAGAGCAAATATAAAGGGTTACAGATCGTTACACATTAGTGATTAGTCTAGAGCAAAAATAAAGGGTTACATATCGTTACCTTTCTCTCCAAGGTGGCGCAATGTGGGAGGAGGCAGCAGAGGTGCCGCAATGGGGTAGGAGGAAGCAGGGGTGACAGCTCAAAACGGAATGGGCAGCAATGTGCATGGAAGGAGGCAGCAGCAGCAGCAGGGTGGCGTAACGGGGGAGGAGGCAGCAGCAGTAGGGTGGTGCAACGGGGGAGGAGGCAGCAGCAGCATGGTGGCCAATGGGGAGGAGGCAGCAGCAGCAGCGGGGATGCGGCGCCTCAAATAGAATGGGCAGGGGGGCCTGTCGGGAGCATGTATTTATAGTGGTAGTATATCACAGACGGTTCTTTACAAGAACCGTTTGTGATACGTCTACATCACAGACGGTTAACGAAGAACCGTCTGTGATAATTTTATCACGTCTGTGATGAGGTATCTTCTATTGCCTATTTTGTAGTAGTGGCACTCCACAACTATATCACTGTCCTGCAATGTCCTTCTTGGCTTGGATAACTTTCACACTTGAATATGTGCATAGAGCAATGCACCAAGTCGTGGTCACTTACACTACTACACAGAGAGTCATTACAGATGGCTCCAAACTGTCATCACAGATGGTTTTCAAACAGTCTGAATCTATATATTTGATGTAACGGTGGCCCGATCTTCCGAAAGGTACTGATAAGTCGATTGTGAAGAACTCGACGTTGATGATCCGAAGGCTCCAACCAGAACAGATCAGACCTCCTGCAATCACTACACCACTGCTCCGATGGTTATCAACAGTGCCGAACACGGTTGACCTCGCCAAGAAGGCTATCTCCTGCATGCGAATCGAGAACACAAGCAAGAAAGTAGAAGATGCAATCTGATATTGTATTGCGAATATAAATGAAGTACACAATGTGGGGTTCCTCAACTGAACGTGCGGCGAGACTACTAAGCAGAATAATCTCAAAGAAAAAACCCACGTTAAACTATGGCTGACTCATCATATATATAGGGGGCGCGAGGAGGTCGACCTAGGGTTGTCTTGTCACGGAAGAGGCGTACACAATCGGACTCACCTCGACACGCTTACAAGACCATATTAGGCCAAAATGGTGACGCAGCACCTTATTCACTATTCATGTCACGTATCTGTGGTCGAAGACTTGGTTGTAGGACTGATCCTGGGGTGGTCTTGAGGAGTCCATGTTATCTCTGGTCGTAAGCCTTCTTGAAGTGGTCGTAGACCCTGCGAAACTCATCGTAGACCTTCTTGCACTGGTCGTAGTTCTAGATTCCTAAGTACAAGTAATTCATCTCCGTTAGGCAGCATCATAGAGTTCTCAAATAATACACTTAGCCCTAGAAACGAATTTACCTGATAAATAAGTTGACGAGCACGTGCTCGAGTAATTGGACCTTGCACATGAGGAGTGTTCGTATCAGTAGAAGTGATGTCCTCATCATCCTCCCCTTCTTGAATTGGAGTCGTCCTCGACTCAATATCATCCTCCGCGCCCAAGAAAGGCCGCAAATCTGCAATGTTAAAACTGGAGCTAACCCCGAAATCTGCAGGCAAGTCTAACTTATATGCATTATCATTAATACGTTCAAGAACTTTAAAAGGACCATCTGCACGTGGCATGAGTTTAGACTTTCTTAATTAAGGAAATCGTTCTTTACGCAAGTGTAACCACACAAGATCACCAGGTTCAAAAGAAACATGCTTGCGTCCCTGACTACCAGCAATTTTATATTTAGCATTCATAATCTCAATATTCTCTTTCGTTGTCTCATGCATCTTTAGTATCAACTCAGCATGTTGTTGAGCATCAAAATTTACTTTCTCCAAACCTGGAAGAGGTAACAAGTCGATAGGTGCACGAGGGATGAATCCATAAACAATCTCAAAAGGACACTTCTTTGTGGTAGAATGTAGCGAACGATTATAAGCAAACTCCATATGACGCAAGCAGTCCTCCCACATTTTTAAATTCTTTTTAAGCACAGCTCTAAGCATAGTGGACAAGGTTCTATTGACAACCTCAGTTTGTCTATCGGTTTGGGGATGACAAGTAGTGGAAAATAACAGCTTAGTCCTATGAGATCCCGAGGTATTTACCTTGTAATACTTAACCATCCGATTGGCCCTAGCATCACAAATCAAATATCTCGATTCTCGGCGCATATGTACTTCCCAAGATTGCAATACACATACCCCATACAAAAATTAAGCATCCAAACCATACAAGTCATTCATTAAACAGTCTACAAGCTTACAACATAAGGGCATACATGTCCATATTACAAAAGTAGGGCCGACTGGCCAAATGATAGAAGATAACTAAAGTAGCAGCGGAAACATAAGCCATAAGATGGCGATAAACAACGGTTTGCCATTACCCACAAGGCAACCGACTGGGAACGCCCAAGCTAGTCGTCGAGAGCAAAGTCGAAGTCGGTCTCACAATAGTTAACCCCTTAGGGGTCAACCTCCTCTGCAACAATTAAGCAAAGCAACTGAATACAAAAAGTACTCACAAGACTTACGAGTAACAAGCCTACACATAGCTACATGCAAGCTGAAACAAAGGAGGAGGTTATATGGTTCATTTGACGCATAAAATAACATTTCATTTACAATAAGTAAAAGATTAAAAGCAATTTGACAAATCTGTTTTGATTGATTAAATAACAGCGAGACAACAATAATAAACATAAATAACAACCTAGAGGTGACTTCCCAACAGCCACCACAACATAGCACGAATTACCCATTCGTACCACCCGAAATCAAGTTTTATCAAAAACTGCTGAGTCTAACTCTTGTAGAGACCTAACCAAGCATGTCTATAACCAAGGACTTGGCTATTCGAATAGATTATACCCTGCAGGGGTGTACCAATGTGCCCACACGCCAGACCGCCTTTTTGCCATGCAATAGAGCACACTTCCTTAGGTATGCCGGCAAGGCTAAGTCCTATGAGACGCTTTCCAATGGATTGTACTAATTACGAGTCGCACGTATGGGGGTTGACCCTTAGTGAACTGCCGTTACGGGCTCCCACTAAGAACCCACGCGTTGAGTCGGACGCACCGGCCCAGCCGAAGCAACTGCGGGTGCTCCTGGGTATGGCGAACCTAGAAAAGAACCCATCCCTCTCAACCCAAACAAACATTCTCTTTTTTATAACACCGGCGGCTCAGTAGTTAATACCTCCCAAAGTACTTAATCAAGAGAGGTCCCATATCCCTCTCATGTGGTTAGCACGCAAAAACGCTTGGGTCAGTGTCCAAGATGTTCGGGCTTTGTTGACTCGGGCACCACTCACACACCCAATAACCACACCATCAAACCAATGTTCCCAAGTCTAAAACATTTCACTTTCAGTTTTAGTTTTCCAAATACAATTACATACATGAGTATCCATACTCAATTAATTATAGTGATGATAAAATGACCATCGCCGAAGCGAGGATCCCAATTCTCCCGTTCTAAGCATTTCTAAGCAACATCAACTCGCAAACTAAGTAAAGTGATTAGAGCCCATCCATCGAACTCTAAACCACAACGAATAAAACCTAGGCTCAGTGGTAGAGGATGAACATTTACCTACAGTCTATGCAACTATAGTATCAACTACTCGATCGATAATTTAACAACAAAATAGAGCATGCATATATACACTTTGCAAACAAGATAATAAACTTTGAAAGTAATGGGATCAATATGATCAAATGGAAACAACTGCTTGCCTTGCTGGAGATAACTTTATTGCTGCAGAGGATCACTCGCGTAATCAATAAAGTCGTCGGAACTTATTCGAAAGAATCGAAAGTACAATAAGAACGAATAATACCGAAAAGACCCAAAAATACCATTTCGTCCAAAAATCATGAAAACTTCACAGAAGGTAGAGCATGATTTTAGATGACTTTAGCAATAAAAATCAATTGATTTGGACATTCCATGCAAAAGTTATGACAGTTTGAAAATCGGTTTTTAGAAAATCCAATAAATTGCTAGCTGTCACTATTCATCTGAAAATAAAAGTTTTGGTGAAAATTTACAGAGAGGTGGTGCATATGAAATTTTTATGGTAGACAGAGCACCACATGAGATGATCAACAAAAAATTATTCACCTCATTCGGAGCTAAGATGAATTTTCTATGATTTTTCCAAGATAAGAAAGTAGTACACAAGATAATTGTAAAATCAGATTTTCAGAGATAGCAACATGCTTAAAACCTACTTTACAATAAAGTACTGTATCAGAGGAACATGACAAAATTGAGTTTAGTAAAATTGGAGCTACAGAGAAATACTCATGCATTTTTGAAGTTAAAACAATTTTTAGAGCAATAAAAGTATTAAACCTAAAGCAATTTTGCCAAAAGTATTTTCTGGAATAGTAACAAGGTTCAAACCATTTTTATCATAAAGTTCATGTAAAAAGGAATCTAGTAAAATTTGAATCATCAAATTTGGAGCTAAAATGAATTACTTATGCAATTTTAAAGTTAATGCATTTTTCAATTAAAAAATAAAGCATTTCGGATTTTAGAAAACATAAAAGACTTTTTACACCCATCTGATCCTAGCCACGGTCGCTGACCAGTGGGTCCCATGAATAGTGCATTTTCCATTTTTGAACCGAAGAGAATTTTTGGCCTGACAGGTGGGGTCCACATGTCATAGTCACGGCTCACAACACAGTGCGTAGACTCATTGGTCCACGGCCGGTCCACGAGTTCCCACACTGTACACTGAACCCTATGGCCCACATGTCATACACTGTGAAAATCGGGATTTACACCACGCTTACTGTGCTCGGTCCCACATGTCAGTCACAGCAAGAATCCGAATAAGACAGCCATTAACTACTAAGCAATCAATAGCAGTTAATGAACGAGATTTGGTTTTAAATGATGATGCTAAAGTGTTGTCGGAAAACCGACAACACAGTCCTGGCTTCGCCGGACTCTCGCCGGCGTTCCCGACCACGACGGCGCTAGCTAAGGGTATGGTTAGGTTCAAAATACCCTTGCGCACCCAACGGTGGTACTCACGGTGGCTGAGCTGGCCTGAGGCGGCGGCGCACCGGAGAGAGGCGGAGGAGAGCTACAGCTAAACGCAAATGACACAAGCGAGCTCCGCATTGTCCAGGGAAGTGGGTGCCACAGCATCAACAAGGCACAGGGAGGCTACCTGAGCGAGGGAGAGACTCGGAGAAGGTCAGAGTTGAGCCAGCGATGAGGAGGGTGACGGCGGTGCGGTGCTTCACCGAGGGGAGCCCACTCTGGTGAAAGAGACAGAGAAAGAGTGGTATAGAAAGCTCAAGGACAATCCACAAATGGTGTACAAGCAAGGAATCGGCAAGGAGCTTACCACACCGGCGACAGGGAAGAACGGAAGCTCCGCGGCCGAAAATGGTCCAAACTCGGATTTTGCGGGCTCCTGTGAACCGATGGCAAAATAGAGTGAGGGAAAAGATTAAGCAGGCCAATGCACGGCCGGTGATGCACTTGAGCGAGAAAGAGACTCACCGGACACAGAGTTGGCACAGCGGCGGCTCCGGGTGCGAGTTTTGCCACCGAAGAGAGCTCGACGGTGTTCCGGGCGCTACACGCCAAGGCAAGGCCCCGCGTTAGCAAAAATGGAACCAAGGAGGAACGGAGATGGAGCAGGAGGTGGCAGCTCGAAGCTTACCCGAGAGAGAGCCGAGAACTTGCCTCCTTTCCCTCTGTCACCGAGAGGGAAAGTGAAGAATTGCGAGAGAACAAGGGCAGGTTAAAGCCGAGCAACGGCCGGGAGAGAGGCGATGTGGGCAGGCGAACCTCCAGGATTGGTTGGCGTGGGCGGTGCGATCATGTCGCTGCTGCGCGGGACAGAGCGGTGCGTTCCCGTGGCGTGCGAGGGCTGAGCGCCTGCCAGCGAGAGGTGGAAGACACACCCGACAGGTGGGGCCTGCGACGCCAGTGACTCAGTCGTGTGAGAGAGAGATAGAGTAAAAGGGGGGTTGGCGCGGGCCGTTGGATCGAGATCGAACGGTTCAAGTGAAAGGGGCGATCGACCGGTCCGATCGGCCACTCAATCCAGGCCGTTGATCTCCAAAATGGATGGTTCAAGCGAAAGGGGCGATCGACCGGTCCGATCGACCACTCAATCCAGGCCGTTAAGTTTCCATCGGACGGCTCCCAATCGGCGCGGTCAGCTTTCGGACCTAACCGAAGGGTTACGCGATCTGGACCGGAGAGTCTCCATCGGACGGCTCACCCGCGACGTGGTTAGTTGGTTGTGCTGAACCAAGGAAGCCGGGTCGGGGTCTGACTCGGGTTCAAGCCCGAGGAACAGTGATTCCAGATTTGAATTGAAAAGGTTGAGATGATTTGAAAATTTCCAGAGGTACCTCCACAGCTCTAAAAATTCTAAAGTTTTTACTGAGTGATCCTGACTTCAATATCAACCGTGTGTAAAATTTTCAGAATTTTTCAAGTAGTGCATTGCTTGCTAGAAAATTCACAAGGTGATGGATAGGGGGTTTGACCAGAAAGGCAACAGGTTTGACCGGCCCTTAAGAAATAGCAAATAATTTCTAAAAATTATGAAATTTCTCAGGGAGGTTACCAAGATGATCAAGAATTTAGGAAAAATATTTTCAGAGGATGATCACAAGGTTTGACTAGAAAATCTTGAATTGCAACACTTCGAGTCAATAAACTTAATTGAATTTGAAGTCCACATTTCAAGGAGATAAATTCTAGAGAATTCAAATGACAACAAGTATGCATCCAAAAGTTTTAATTTATCCACATTTTCATACATTTGAATCACAACCCTAAAGCTTTGAGATGTTACAAGTCCCCAACTTACCCCACAAGGTTCTCCAAATATGACTAAGAAATTTAGCATCACGATCTGAAACTATCGTATTCGGAATACCATACAAGCAAACAATTTCCTTAAAGAACAAATCAGCAAAATTTGAAGCATCATCACTTTTATGACATGGTATAAAATGAGTCATCTTAGAGAATCTATCCACGACAACAAAAATACTATCCCTCCCCTTCTTTGTTCTAGGAAGCCCTAAAACAAAGTCCATATAAATATCTTCCCAAGGTATGCTTGGAACAGGAAGAGGCATGCATAAACCATGAGGATTAAGTCGTGGCTTAGCTTTTTGGCACGTGATGCAGCGGGTAATGAAGCGTTCGACGTCACACCTCATCTTTGGCCAATAAAAGTGGTGGGTCAGAATGTCCTCGGTCTTCTTCACGCCGAAGTGACCCATCAATCCTCCTCCATGCGCCTCCTGTAACAATAAAAGACAAACGGAGCTAGCTGGAATGAATAGCTTGTTAGCACGGTACACGAACGCATCATGCACCACAAATTTATTCCAATTCTTTCCCTCTTGATAATTTAGCAACACATCTTTAAAATTAACATCATGCACATATTGCTCCTTTATTGTCTCTAATCCAAAGATTTTGAAGTCAAGTTGTGAAAGCATGGTATATCTCCTGGACAAAGAATCGGCTATCACATTTTCTTTGCCCTTTTTATATTTAATGACGTAGGGAAAAGACTCAATGAACTCAACCCACTTAACATGTCTGAGGTTCAGGTTGGTTTGACTTCGAATATGCTTCAAAGATTCATGATCAGAATGTATTACAAACTCTTTGGGCCATAAATAATGTTGACATGTTTCCAAAGTTCGAACTAGAGCATATAATTCTTTATCATAGGTAGAATAGTTCATATTAGGACCGCTTAATTTTTCACTAAAGTAAGCAACAGATTTTCCTTCTTGAATTAACACACCACCAAGACCTATGCCACTAGCATCACATTCTAATTCAAAAGTCTTGCTGAAATCGGGAAGTTAAAGCAAAGGGGCGTGTGTTAGCTTATCTTTGAGAGCGTCGAAAGCTTGTTGCTGTATGGTGGCCTAAGTAAAAGGAACTCCCTTCTTTATAAGCTCATTCAACGGTGCAACAAGGGTGCTGAAATCCCGAACAAAACGCCGATAGAATCCAGCGAGCCCTAGAAAACTCCGCACTTGTGTGACCGTTTTAGGAAGCGGCCAACTCTGGATAGCGACGATCTTGGCTTGATCAACTTGATACCCTGTGGAGTAACAACATAACCAAGAAAAGAGACTTAATCCGTGCAAAAGGTGCACTTTTCAAGGTTACCAAACAAACGTGCATCTCTCAAAACATTAAAAACAGCACGTAAATGATCCATGTATTCTTCATATGACTTGCTATAGATCAGAATATCATCAAAATAAACCACCACAAATTTTCCAATGAAAGCACGCAAAACTTCGTTCATCAAACGCATGAAAGTGCTAGGTGCATTAGTTAAACCAAAAGGCATCACTAACCACTCATATAGTTCGAACTTAGTTTTAAAAGCAGTTTTTCATTCATCTCCCAATTTCATTCTAATCTGGTGGTAACCACTTCGCAAGTCAATCTTTGTGAAAATAATAGAACCACTCAGCTCATCAAACATGTCATCTAGCCTAGGGATAGGATGACGATACCTTATGGTAATATTATTAATGGCTCTGCAATCAACACACATACGCCAACTACCGTCTTTCTTGGGAACCAAAAGAACAGGAACAACATAAGGACTAAGGCTTTCTCTTACGTACCCACGGTCCAAAAGATCTTGGACTTGTCACTGAATTTCCTTAGTCTCCTCCGGATTGGTCCTATATGCAGCACGGTCTGGCAAAGTCGCTCCTGGGATCAAATCAATTTGATGCTCAATCCCTCGAATAGGTGGTAATCCCAGGGGTACCTCAGCTGGAAATACATCCACATACTCCTGCAAAAGGTTAGCAATAGCAGGAGGCAAAGAGCTAGATATATCTGCAAGTGAATATAAAGCATTTTTGCATATCAAAGCATAGCATGGCAGCTCATTATCAAAAATTTCAGCAAGATCAGATTTGGTTATAAGCATGACACAACCCTTTAATTTAATTCACTTGGTCTTAGAACTAGGTGCTAACTGCTCTTTCTTAGGTGGAAAAATATTCTTCACTACTTGCTGATTTTCAGATTCATGTTCAAGTTATTTCTTCTCATTTTCAGCTAGTTCTTTATCACAATTCACAATTTCAGTAGGCGTCAAAGGTAGCAAAGTTATTCTCTTTTATTTGTGCATAAAAGAGTATTTATTACTTCTACCATGATGAGTTGCATCGGTATCAGATTCCCATAGACGACCTAATAAAAGAGAACAGGCTTGCATAGGTACTACGTCGAAATCAGCAACATCATGATAGGAACTAATGGAAAAATGCACTCTCGCAGATTGTGTTACCTTCACCTTATCGCTGTTGTTGAACCACTAAATGTGGTATGGGTATGGATGCGCGTGTGTGGTCAAGCCAAGCTTCTGGACCAATCCTGAATTCACCAAGTTATTGCAGCTTCCGCCATCAATTATGACACGAACACAGCAACCCTTAACGATGAGGAACATCTGAAATGAATTATGACGTTGTAGCATCTCCTCTTGCTCTCTTTGAGAGCTCAATACTCGTTGCACAATTAAGGTCCTATAATTTGCCGTAGCAGCGGCACCTAAAATTTCCTAACCATCGCTATCTACCTCATGATCATTATCATTGCCTGCAAGGTTAGCTGCAAGAGTATATTCATCCTCAACATCACTAGCACTTACATAACTACCATCTTCTGTCGCAATGTACGCTCGTTGACTTGGGCAATCTCTCATGAAGTGGTCCATTCCTTTACAACGGTGCCATACAATTCCTGTTGTACGACCTATGGAAGCAATCGATGAAGAGCTCTGCGCTGGTGCCTGCACACTAGTAGATTTGCTCGTCTCGGGTGCACGTGACGATGGAGATGGTGCTGCTGAACGCGCCCTACTCACAGAGGGGGCAGCAGACCGAAAAGTATGTGGGGCTATCTTGGCTTGTCCCGGCGTTGATCTCGATGTAGACGTACTACCAAAGTTACTCCTGATCTTTTGTTGTCTACCCTGCAATTCTTTTTCTGCCAAACAAGCAAGCTGGAACAACCTATTAATATCATTATATTCTTTGTAACCAACTATGTCTTGAATCTCACGCTTTAAACCACCATAAAAATGAGCCATCTTATCCTCCTCATCCTCAACAATATTACAGCACAGCATGCCTATCTGTAGTTCTTGATAATATTCCTCGACAGATTTATTACCTTAGTCTAAGCGCTGTAATTTCTTACACGTATCACGTTTAAAAGCAGGAGGAACAAATCTAGCACGCATAGCTACTTTCAATCTATTCCATGTATCAGGTGTTAAACCAGAATTAACCACTTGATTCCACCAAATGATAGCAAAATCTTTAAATTCACTAGTAGCTTGTCTGACTCTATGCACTTCAGGAACTAGATGGGCATTAAATTTTTGTTCAACTGTCATCTCCCAATCTAGATAAATTTCAGTATCATAAACTCCCACAAAAGATGGTATGGTAAATTTAACTTTAGCAAATGGGTCATCATTAGCACGAGCATTGTGGTACTGAAAATGATTACCTCCCATACCATGACGGTTGTGATGTATGTGTTGTTGTTGACGTGCATCTTGGTCAGCAAACCCAGCGCCGGTATCATAGTTTCTCCTCTCATTATCATCTCCCTCCTCAAGATCTTGGACTGCATCGTGATCATACTCACGTCCAATGTTTGGTGGTCGATTCACCATTCTTTCAAGGCGTGTACTGAGCACGGTAATACTATCGTTGATTGAGTGCTGCAATGTGATCGTGGTAGCCTGAAACTTCCTGTCGATGTCCTCATTAATGGTAGTGCGTTGTTCATCCAAGAGCGTCATGAGCTCTCCCTTTATAACACACTCTTTCTCATCAGACGTTTCACCTGACATGGTTACCAGAAAACAAAAGAGAACACAAAGGTATTATCCCTATCAACTACTAGGTGATGGAAGGTGGAAACACACACTCTCAAGCGTCTTACCACACTCTTACAAGTGTTCTTACCAACGCAGCAGGTGGTACGACCGGTGGCTGGTTCATGATACTTGGTCGATAGTGGGTATGATTGCAAGAGGGGACCTGTTCTGATCAAGAGTAGGTGGAGCTTGGAAGGCACAATATGTAGCAAGGATTAGCAAAAACCGTAACCTTATTAGCAAAGTTGAATAAGGATCCAAAGTACCTGTCACGGTTGCTGGCCTAAGAAGTGTCCCTAGCCCTAGCACACACTGATCGATAACAAGGACTGGATACAAGGATTCAAAGGACGCAAGGCGGGGAGTGGCCGTAGACCAACTGGGAGTGGTCGATTTTCTTCTTCTTCACTAGGGTTGGTCGGTTTGCTTCTTCTTCTACTCTCTCTTCTTCTTTTTTTGACTGCCGAAACCCAACCTAGGGTTCCTTTCTTCTTCTTTTTTCTCTCTTTCTTTTTTTTTTGATTGCCGAAACCCAACCTAGGGTTCCCCCTTTTTTTGCGAATGTGACCTTGACTTAAAACTCTTCAAATCCCTCTTCTGGGTCTATGAATATATATGGGTCACAAACTTTTTGTAGAAGGCAGGGGTATATAGGTAATTAAAAGATACTCTCTCTCTCTGAACTTTGGCTATGAAAATTCTTCTCGGACTTTGTGTGGCAGGCACGATATGATGAGTGTGTGGGGTGTCCGAGAGCAACAAGAATCAATAGGGTGGTCGGGGTGGGAACGAGTAGGTGGTCGATTCCGACTAGGTGGTCGAACGCGAGGAGGTGGTCGAAAAAGGGGGTGGCGTGGCCAGTATGGATGGTGGCACGGCGGGCGATGGTGTTGACTAGCAACCAAAAATACAACTCTAAACCAGCAACACGACTTAGACAAAGGACACTAATTCAACAACGCAAAACAAAGAACGGAAATTGCAAAGGCACAATGGGTGATGGGATAGAGGAAGAACACGACGAACAAAAATATTTTGTGGGGTAATTTTCTGGAGTTTTAGGAAGATGGCAAACAACTAATCTAACAGGGGAAAAATGTGATTACCTGACGGGCAACTTTTGCTCTGATACCAACTGTTGTAACGGTGGCCCGATCTTCCGAAATGTACTGATAAGTTGATTGTGGAGAACTAGACGTTGATGATCCGATGGCTTCGACCAGAACAGATCAAACCTCCTGCAATCACTACACCACTACTCCGATGGTTATCAACCGTGCCGAACACGGTTGACCTCGCCAGGAAGGCTAACTCCTGCATGCGAATCGAGAACACAAGTAAGAAAGTAGAAGATGCAATCTGATATTGTATTACGAATATAAATGAAGTACACAATGTGGGGTCCCTGAACCGAACGTGCGGCGAGACTGCTAAGCAGAATAATCTCAAAGAAAAAACCCACGTTAAACTATGACGGCATCCTTTTTATTTATATAGGGGGACGTGAGGAGGTCGACCTAGGGTTGTGCAACCGCGGGAAGAGGCGTACACAACCTGGACTCCGACCTTGACAGGCTTATAGGACCATATTAGGCCAAAACAGTGACGCAGCACCTTACTGACTATTCATGTCGCATATCTCTAGTCGAAGACTTGGGCGTAGGACTGGTCCTGGAGTGGTCTTGAGGAGTCCATGTTATCTCTGGTCGTAAGCCTTCTTGAAGTGGTTGTAGACCCGGCGAAACTGGTCGTAGACCTTCTTACACTGGTCGTAGTCCTAGATTTCTAAGTACAAGTAAATCATCTCCGTTAGGCGGTATCATAGAGTTCTCAAATAATACACTCAGACCTAGAAACGAATTTACCTGATAAATAAGTTGACGAGCACGTGCTCGATTAATTGGACCTTGCACATGAGGAGTGTTCGTATTAGTAGAAGTGATGTCCTCATCAATATTTGTGATATCAGGTGGTTATCACATACGATTTGTGAGCCGTCTGTTAAAAGTCACAACACAGACGGTTTTTTGTGGAAATTGTCTGCGATAGTAGGCCTTCAAAGACGATTTCAACAAATAATCGTCTGTGATATCCCACATATCACATACGGTTTTTTTGTTGAAAGATATGTAGGATATCATAGACGGGTTTTGATAGTAGCCGTCTGTGATAAGCGACATATCACAGACAGTTGTTGGTGGTAGCTGTGTATGATTGGATAGATATTAAAGACGGGTGTAAGTAGTAGCCGTCTGTGATTGGATACATATCACAAATGGTTGTTAGTAGTAGTAGTATATGAATATCATTCACAGACGATTTTTTTCCACAAAATCGTCTGTGATAGTTCATTCTGTACCAAAATATTTTGATTTTTCGGCTAGCATCAGGTAATGCTTGTGAGGACCCCCAGGTTATTTTCGTAAGAACGAGGCCTTCCCGGTCTTATGAAAATAACTCTTAGCCTCAATTGAATGAATTCCATCTTAACTCTATCCAAGTGAGAGGACCTGACTAAAACTAGTGCCCCGATAATCATGCGCACTACTCCTGTACAAGCACTACATGATGATCGGTTCTCCAAACAGTCCAAGTACACACTTAGACAAGGTAAAAGGGTATTCACAACAGCGAGTATGAGACCGTATTAGTTCCCAAGATCAACGACCAATACGCTCATACTCTCATCCAACGTTGATCACATCCATACAAAAACATACATTGATAATCCAAAAGATATACAATATAATAGTTAAGTCTACAACTATTACATGACGGCCGACCGGCCAAATTCAAATAAGAGTACTAAGTAGCAGCGAAAGCAAGGTAAATAAACCAAAAGGTCCAACATGGTGTGCCCATAGCCCAAGGCAACCGGCTGGGAGTCAAATAATAGCAATATTCGTTAGCGTTGTCAAAATCGGCGCTAACGAACTCATCGATCGGTAGCTCGTCTTCATCTGTAATTGCAGCAAGCGGGTTGAGTACAAAATGTACTCACAATTCTTACACAAAGGTAAAATTAGTTATGCATAATGGTCAATCAAGGGCATTAGTGGCTTTAGTTTTGCGAAGGACGTAACAATTTTTGACCTACACATACTAGTTTTCCAATTGCCATTTCAAAATCAGATTTGAAGTAGAAGTAAAGCATGTGATAAAGTGATACATTGATAACCAAATGAATAAAACAAATACAAAAGTGGCAGCCCACTTTGATACACTAAAATGCATGAACACCCGTTCATACCGAATACCAAGTTGCAACCACCAATTTTAATTGAAAAGTCTAGCGATGACGTCTCCCAAAACCAAGTGTTGTCCATAACCGTGGACACGGCTATTCAAATTGTTTGATCCCTGCAGGGGACTACTACTTTACACACACGACTCAACTAGCCCGTAAGCCACCGGAATAAACACACTTCCTATGGTGTGTCGGCCGGAGACATCGAGATTTGGTACTTTTCAGCAAGAAAGTGGTATTGAGCCAGGTCCCCCTTGCAAGATGAACAACAAACTTAGTACAAATGACGGATAGCGCTTGTTAAGCGGGCTTGCAAGTTATGTTGGATATACCATACAATGTAAATAAAAAAAATAGTGCTTCCATGCACATTGTAGAAAATTGTATCGCTCCAATGAACAAATGATCGAACACAACTGTCCTCACATAACCAGAAACCACCTGAGACCCAACCCAATCAAAACCTTCCCCCTACTTGTCCAAGTGTCTCCCACCCCGCATGTGGTAGCACGATAGTTACTTGGAATGACAGCCCATAGCTCGGTCCTTAGCGGTCCGGACAAGTCAAGCACATACCCAATCTCGTGCACGAAGGCACCATCACTAGCAACCACTTGTTCAAACCAAAATTACTTGAAACAACAAAATTTATACTCAAAATAACTAGATGCGACGATCTGGACCATAATTTATAATTGATAAGAGTGTGGTGTTTCCCACAATCGACGGGTTAATCCCGTCAACCGTACTAACGTATAATCTAGACTTGCATTGCTAAGCACTCAATACACAAAAGAACATCATCACATCCATCTATACCTAAGCATATATGTGTAGTGGAGTTTAACAAGGATGAGAACAAGATTTAGATATAACTAACTACACATCACAAAAATATTGATATACTGAAATAGCATGCAAGCAATTAACATTGCATTTCAAAATACTACTTATCAAAACTGGGATCAATATGATGCAAAAGAAAGTTCAAATGATGCTTGCCTTGCTGGTAGGTTAATTTCTCACTTTCGGTGGCGTACGAGTCAATGTTAATAGCTTCGGAATCTATATAAAGACAACGCCGAATAAACAACGAGAAAAGGCAGGAAATACAAAGTGCTAAAAAATGCATGAAATTTCTACAGTAGGTAGATGATGATTTTATATGAATTTAGGTGAAATAATTATTCAATTTGGATTTGAGATGAGAGAGTTGTAGCGTTTGAAAATCAGTTTTCTGGAAATTCCAAAAAAAATTCCAACCAGTTACTCTTCATCCACATTAAATTTTTCGCAAAAAAATGCAGAGCAGTTGTGAGAATAGGGACTATATGGATGGATAGAGAATATTATTATAAGACCAAAATAACTTGGTTCACCTCATTTAGAGTTTTTATGAATTAGTTATGACGACTAGGCCGCTACCCCAGTCAATTGCCTGTGGCAGATCAGCTGGACTCCACTACTTCTTCGTCTTCGTCTATATTTGTTTAATTTTGGCTTGTAAGCCTTTTTGTAATCAATTCTGATATTTATTAATAAAGTTATGTGATTTATGGATGTTAGCATATCTATTTACTGTGTGAACAAGGTACTGATCATGGGACTAGTTCAGAAATACACAGAGGATTTCGGGGTGTTACTCCTTGGTCCGACATCACCGATTGTAGGCCAAATGGGCATGGTGAAACTCAGCAAACGATCTGTAATCCGTCGGATCAGGTTAAGTCCACCACAGAGCCCACCAGAGGCGGTAATATTCGACCTCTCCCCATCATGGAGGCTCCTTGCAGAAGCACTGGAAGGCTCTCTCTTAGTTACGACGATAGTTCATCGAAAGATCACTGCTGGTACCACGAAGTTAACACAATAAGAGATACCAATCCGGATGCCATACACGATCCTCTACGGTTTAACTCATCACCACTTGGTGGTGCAAATGGTAAGGGCGCTCAAGCACGAACTACCAGAGGCAACCGAACTGATGGATGTGCAATAGTTAATTCACATATTCCTATCCCACTGTAAGTAAGGGGTCAGACAGGGCTCACCCGAAGGTCGAAGGAAAATTCACCTCATCAAACGCCCACTGCAAGCGGGAATCCTCCACGACCTTTGGTAACAATGCAAAACCTGCAACGAGTTTGGGATATTCTGAATAATCCAGATCCTACTTTAGCAGGAACTCTAGGTTAGGCTTAGCTTGCAGGTCAGGTGTTGGAGATCCTCCAACAAACCATGCGGCGTACGGATATGTACCAGGAGCAAAGGAATTCACAAAGTCACACAATGACTTCATCACAGCTCTCCTCTCTTAGTAGGGGACAGCATGGTCAAGTGGAGGACCAATCAACACCAAGACCCCCTCGTAGATTCCGATCAGGAAATGACGAGGGAAGATGGCTCTTCATGACAGCCACTCCTCCTCATCAGGAGGAACGACCGGTTAATTCAGGCGATCTCAGGCATCATCCGAACCAAGCAGGTGGTCAAAGAAGTTATCATAACATCTATGACCGAATTGGGACACCGGATCCTAGGTATGCAAATATGAGGAACAGATCCCTAACTGATTACAATCCGGCTCCTTTTTTAGAGAAGGCGCCACGATTCCATTACAGGCTGCCGGGCATTTTCTACAGGTCTCCAAGCTGTTCGTTGATCGGACAGGTTCCGATCAGCCAACATATAAAAGTTCAATGGGACTCAGAACCCATTAGTATTTCTTCAAATTTATACTACCGCCATCAAAGCTTCTGGTGGTAATGACAACACGATGGTAAATTACTTGCCCACGGTCCTTGAAGAGTCTGCCCGCTCGTGGTTGCCCAACCTACCGGTCGGATCTATCTATACTTAGGAGAAGCTCTGCGATACTCTGATCACCAACTTTCAAGAGATGTATGACCATCCTGGGATGGAGCATGATCTTAAACAGATGAAGCAAAAAACCAACGAAACTCTTCAATAATATATCAAGAGATTTAGTCAGGTTCGAAACTGTATCCCAGAGATCACAGAATCTTCTGTTATTCAGGCTTTTAAAGTAGGACTGCGGAATCGCCGGTTTACGGAGGATATTGCAATAAATCCTCCACGGATATCTGTCGAACTTTTTGACATGGCAGACAAGTATGCGGCTGCTAGTGAAGCGGTCGAATGGTGCGATGTTATTGATCGAAATGATAAAAATACCCAGTCAGGCCTAGAGAAACAAGCAAAGAAAAACAAGAAGTCTGTCAAGAACAAGAATAATCGCAAGCCCGATAGCAAGGAAGTACTTACGATTCCCGAAAAGTTTACCAAGGGCAAGAGAGACTTCACTAGTCAGAACAAGGCTAAGGCTCCGACCAATGATTACAAGAAAAATAAGAAGTTGTGTCCACTTCACCAGGCATCAGTGCATGATTTGTGCACCTACCGGGTCTGAAAAAAGAAATTGGAAGATTACTACTCAGGTAAAGATCCCTTCCAGTCCATAATAGAACTCGAATAACCAAGCTCTAAGAAGGACAAAGCTGGTGATGACGAGATGGAGTACCACGAGCCGCAGCACACAGTTGATATGATTTTTTGTGGATTCTTATCGTACGAGTCAAGACGTCCTCTAAAGGTCGTACAGCGGGAGGTGAACTTTGTCGAGTCTCCGATCACCGTTGACCTATCCAAGTGGTCGAAAAATGTAATCTCGTTCAGCAAAGAAGACTGCACCATCCCGTCGACTCGACCAAGTAGGTTTCCTATCATAGTTGAACCTACTATTAATACCTGTAAAGTTAATTGAGTCTTAATAGATGGTGATAGTTTTTTGAATATTTTATTTACAAGAGCATTGGAAGATATGCATATTCCCAAGTCTAAGGTAAAACTCGTGAAATATGCCTTCCATGGTATAGTTCCTGGTTCTACCGCTAAACCGATAAGACAAATATCCCGGTCGGTTACGTTCGGAAAACCCAATAACTTCCAAACAGAAAAAGGCTACATTTGATGTGGTAGATTTAGAAACAACATACAATGGAATCCTTGGTCGTCCAGCTTTAACAAACTCTCTAATAGCCACGCACTACGATTATCAAAGTTTAAAAATGCCAGGACCGAAGGGAGCCATCACAGATCGAGGAGATCGAAAAATGGCTTATGCATGTGATCGGAAATCCTTAGAACTGGTCGATGAACTTTCGACCAGAGAAACTAACTCGCCCAACATGCAGGTCGAGCACTCAAGGCTAAATATAGCTCTAAAGCCTTATGACCAGACAAAGGAGGTACCACTCAGCAAAGACGTTCCTCTGGAAGGCACCAACGCACCATCTGGCTCAAGAATCGCTAATGCGTCCGACCAAAAGGTACTGGTCGGGGCAGGACTCGACCCCAAATAGGAAGAGTCGCTCCTCTCCTTCCTCTGAGCAAACTAGGGCGTATTCACCTGACAGGCGTTCGACATGCCCGGAGTCCCTAGAGAGGTGATCGAGCACATGCTAGCTCTCTAGCCTGACAAAAAATCGATCAAGCAGAAGATAAGACATTTCACATCCGATTGGAAGGAGGCAATCCAGTCGGAGATCGACAAGCTCCTCAAGGCTGGATTAATTCGTGAAGTTGACCACCCAGAGTGGCTCGCCAACCCTGTAATGGTTAGAAAAAGCAATGGGAAATGACGAATGTGTATTGATTTCACAAATCTTAATAAAACTTGTCCGAAGGATGACTTTCCACTTCCATACAACGATCAACTTGTAGACTCTACTTCTGGGTGTGAGTTGTTAAGCTTTTTAGATGCGTACTGAGGGTACCACCAAATTAATATGAGTAAAGATGATGAAAAGAAAACTTCCTTCATCACAACATATGGCACTCACTCCATATGGTAGCTTTTCAAATATTGATGCAAAAAAACCTTTAATCCTCAGATAGGTTGAAATTTAAAACCTTACATTGATGACTTGGTTGTGAAAAGCATCAACGCTAGCGACCATATTTTCGACCTGCAATAGATTTTCAATAATTTAAGAAGGCATAACCTTAAGTTAAATCCAAAGAAGTGTGTGTTTGGAGTTTTTTTGGAAAGCTTCTTGGATTACTAGTTTCTGCTAGAGTTATTGATGCAAACCCAGCAAAAATATCGGCCATCGAGCAGTGCGCCCTCCGACCACAAAGAAAGAAATCCAAAAACTAATCGGGTGTATGGCAGTGTTAAGTCGTTTCATATCACGATTAGGTGAGAAAGGATTACCTTTCTTTAAACTTCTTCGGAAACATGGAAGTTTCGAGTGGACTAAGAAAGCAGACGATACCTTTGAAAAACTTAAGATTGGGAGAAATATTACTGATTTACGTGGCTGCAACGCAACAAACAGTCAGTAGTGTACGAGTCGTAGAACATGACAACATCCAACGATCGGTGTATTATGTAAGCAAAGTCTTACATGGACCAAAGGAAAGATACCCACAGGTACAAAAGTTGCTCTATGGTCTCCTTATGTCTTCAAGGAAATTAAGACATTACTTTCAAGTCCAGATGACCAACCGGATATCCCCTTGGTTAAATTCTCAGAAACAGGAAATTATCAGGTCGAATAGCAAAATGGGTGATCGAGCTTGGGGCGTTCGACCTCTATTTCATCTCACGAACAACAATTAACCCCAAGCAATAGTAGAATTCATTGCCTAATGGACAAACCCTGAACTCACCCAAGGGCTCGAGTACGAACACCACGATGAGTGGACAATGTACTTTAACGGTTCCTTGATGCTCAAAGGCTCGGGGGCTGGAGTCGTCCTAATCTCCCCGACTAGAGAACATATCAAATATGCCATTCAGCTAAACTTTCCTGCTACAAACAATATATCAGAATAAGAAGGTTTACTAGCAGGACTCCGAGCAGCCCGAGCGCTCGGGATTATCAACTAGTACTGACTCAAGTCTGGAAAGAGTATCAATGCTCAAGTACCAAAATGTCATCTTATCTGACGGAAGTATGGAAACTCAAAAAGCACTTCCTTAGTTTTCAGATTCAACACATTCCTAGAAAGAAAAACTTTCTGGCACACCAGTTGGCACGGATGGCCTCCACGAGGTCACCTGCCCTGCCCGTAGTTTGTCTCGAGTAACTTGATTCACCCTCGGTTATTGAGCATTCTTTGAACATATATGTTCCAATAGAGGTCATACAAATCGATCCGGTGAATATGGATGCTCCACAGGAGGTCGTCAAGCATGACCTCGGTAGAGATTGGATGACGTCAATCTATAATTATCTTCAGCATGGCATTATTCTTGAAGATGATGTAGAGGCTGATCGTATTGCTCGAAAAGCCAAATCATACACTCTGATCAAATGTACCTTGTATAAATGGGAATCACATGGAGTGTGGATGAGATACATATCTCAAATGAATGGCATTACGTTGCTATCTGACATTCTTGCAGGAATCTGTAGAGCACATCATTCCTACAGAACACTGGTTGGTAAAGCCTTCAGGCAAGGATACTACTGGCCAACTGCCAATCATGATGCAAAGGAGCCCGTGACGAAGTGCGTACAACATGAATTTCACAGTCGACAAGTACATTAGCCAGCACAAGCTTTGCAAACAATACCTCTTTCTTGGCCTTTTGCAACCTGTGGACTAGACATTCTGGGACTTTTCCCAAGAGCACTCAGGGGCTTTAAATTTCTTTTCGTCGTGATTGACATGTTAATAAAATGGATAGAAGTCGAGCCAGTTGTTAAAATAACAACTAAGGCTGCTAAGAGGTTTCTCACAAAAAATGCGATCACATGATTTGGTGTACCTAGTCGTATAATCACAGATAACGCTGCCTAGTTCTCTAGCGAAAATTTTCAAGAATTATGCAAGGATCTAGGTATCAGGATATATTTCACTTCTGTCGCTCACACACGGAGCAACAGAGCAGTCAAAAGAGCCAATAGGATCATAACACAAGGGGTGAAACGGTCAGGAGCTTGGGTTCAAATCATGACCAGTTGTGCGACCAGTGAAACACCATTTTTTCTTGTTTATGGTGCTGAAGACATACTTCCTCTAGAACTGAAAATAGGCTCTACTCGAACTGATCGTCGCAACAAAAATGATCAAGAAGAACGACGACTTGACGACATCAAGGTTCATGAGGAACGACGAAATCAAGCCCTAATACGATCGGCGGTCTACCAACAAGCCATGCGAAGATATCTGTGGATATCGTGAGGATATGTGCACGATATCAGGATGATGAGTCAATTGGCAATGGCGTTGTTGGTTTGCAAAATCTCGCGTTTTCGGGTTTGCTCCAAGGCTGTCGGACCACGAAGTGGTCGGCCAGGTTGTGTCGGCGGTCGATCCGCCCGTGGAGGAGTCCGACCGGCCATGGTGGCCGGTCCGACCGCCATATCAAAAATTGGTTTTTGGGGCTGAGCCAAAAATAGGTTGTGTAGGCAAGTGAGGGAGTCTCTGGTTGTGGTCCCATCATTTTGGAGCTCCAATCAAAGTTCTATTGAGTTGAAAATTCGGAAGGTTTGGATTTTCACGGAAATTTGGCTAAGTCCTTTTGGCCGGTCCGGCCGTTGTGGGAGCGGTCGGACCGCTAATCGGTCGGACCGGCCTTGTGGGGATCTGATCGACCGGCTTTGACTTGGAGGTTGGCCAAGTTTGCATTGATGTGATTTGAATGTGTTTTATGTATGAACTTCAATGCTTTATTGTTGTATATTGCATTGCGGAGCTAACGTGGGTCAAGTTGTGAAGAACTTGTTCCCGGAAATGGTTTGTTTGTCTATTGCTGTGCAGGTGGCTTGCAGGTCAACGACGTCAACGGTGGGTGGATCGGGACTACGCTTGGAGAGCTGAGGTCCAGAACGGTCATGGATACCGGGTGAGGTCGTGTGACTCAAGCATGGTGCAGGATGGGCAAGATGGATCGAACGGGTAGTTCGAGCAGCTGGTTGGATCAGGCGGTGCGGATATCAGTGCGAGTCTCTGGAAGGTTCCGATGGGTTTCGGACAAGAGAGGCTTGGCGACGTGATGAGAACCGCTGATCAACCTAGACGTGGTGAAGCAGGCGATTGTTTCAATAGTTATGTGTGTGGGTCCCATGTGTAAGTGGTCCCAAAAGTGAAACCCTGGCTCTCTAGTATAAATAGAAAGGGGGGAGATGGAAAACCCTCTTAAGCATTCATTTGGCCCCTTCTTCCTTTTTCTAGGGTTTGGAGGAGAGGAGAGGAGAACTAGGGTTTGGAGTGTGCTCCTTGTGTGAGCTCTTGCCCTCCTTGTTGGAGAGGCTTTGTAAGCATCTTGTGTGACCAAACAATCTTGTGATGCTTAATTGAAAGGTCTTTTGTTCGCATTGTGTTCTTCTCCCTTTTGGATGATTTTGATGCTTCCTTGATTCAAAGGTTTATGCTTGGTCTCTTGGACTATTTTATCTTGCTTTGATGTGTGGGGATACTCCTAGAGTCATCTAGATCATCAACCCCCACGAGCAAGTCTTGAATCAAGATTTTCACATTTCTAGGGTTTGTGCACTTCTTCGTAAAACCACGAGAGATCGATCTCAAGTGGATCCAAGGATCGTCGCTAGAATTAGGTCTCTAATATCATTAGGGAGGTGTGCTCGAAATTTGGTCAAGTTTCATTGGTTGAATCAAAAGTTGGATCAAATTTTGTTTTGGATTTGGGTTGAGTTTTCAAGATCTTTGGTCAATCGGTCGGGCCGGTGTTGCAACGGCGGTCCGACCACCCGTGTTATTCAGACCGCCAGTACTGTCGGGTCGAACCGATATCCACCGGTCCGACCGCCGCGATTAGTTGCCGGTCGAATCATTGGTTGAACGTCGGTCGATCACTGCGTGGTAGCCGGTCGACCGCCAATGCCGATTAAAACGGTGAGTTCTTTTCTTCTTTTGTGTCATATGGTTGAGGGGTATATCAAATTTAGCACAAGGCTTCCACTGTGCTCTTACTGATCTTCTTAGCTTTCATAGCTAAAGGAGTAAAGTTCGTGCTATATTTGATTTAGGCGAGAAAGTTGAGAAAGCGTCTATTCACCCCCCCCCCTAGTCGCCTTTACAGTCCTACAATATCACAGTCGTAAGGTGCAGCCTCGCAGCCTAGCTGTAGGTGATTTGGTTCTCATAAAAATTCAGAGCCAGGCAAATCGCAACAAACTTTCTCCCAAATAGGAAGGTCCATACACTGTGGTCGAAGTCACCAAACCTGGTTCGGTACGACTAACTATGTTAGACGGGCGTGTTTTGTCAAACTCCTGGAATATTGACAAATTGCGTAAGTTCTTTGTATAATTGTATCTTTACATTATGTCAAATTTCAATAAAAATTTATCATTTCTATATTTTCTTCGATGAGTGATATTGTTTATATATTTGTACGCATACTCTGGTTGCCTACTATTGTTGTTTATACTGGTTGGATGTAACAGCCTAAAATTTCAAGTTTGGTTAAAGTTTAAAACTTATTTGGAATTGTGAAGTTTCTGAAATTTTAAAAACTTTTCTTTAAACTATTTAAAGCCAAAATAAATTTATTGCCAAAATATATTAACAACTTAAAGTTGGAATTATTTTATTTAAGTCCAAAACAAGTCTAGAGACTTTTGTGAATTTTTCTAGAATTTTTGGAAGTTAGTTGCTATTTTCTAGAGCCTAATGGAATTAATCTGATTAATTAAATTCACCAATCAATTTAAAAATCCCTAAAATAGTGTCGGGCCGAATCCACAACTGTGCAACCCAACCCTATTTGCTTGCCGGCCCAATTGGCCCACCCCCGCATAGCCCTTCGATCACGACCGTCGGATTAAAATCCGATGGCCAGCAGCTGCCCCACTCTCTCTCCCTCTCTCTCCGCACGACCCCACCTGCCAATCCCTCCCCTCTCGCTTCCACGTGGGCCCGCGCCTACTTCTTCCCCGCCGCCTTCTTCTATTCACACGGCCGCCACAAGAATCGCTTATTGCACAAGACGGCGAGCTTCGCCAACGTGCCTCCAACCGCCTCGGCTCCTCCCACGGTCACACACGACCCGCGCCCAACTCCGCACGACCCCTACCTCTTGCTCCCTTCTCCGCGTGTGTGCGCCACGATCCCGTAACCGCCGCCGCCATGTCCCCCACATCGCCACACCGCCTCGGACCCCCTCGACCCCTATAAACGGCAGCCCCAGGCGCCCCTCCATTCACCCATCCCGACGCCGCCACTCACTCACCCTCTCTCGTCGTGTGCTCGCCGAATTTGAAGCTTCCTCGCCGCCGGCCACCGAAGATTGGAGTTCCAATTGCGCCGCCGCCGTAGTCGCCGCGTCCTCACCGCTGCCACCACCCGCATCGCTGTGACACTGCGAAGCCTGTGCGCACCTCGCCTTCTCCGGAGAACGCTCGGAGCCGCCACCTCGTCGTCGCCCGAATCTCGCCGCTGCTTCTCCCTCGCTGCCGGCCGCCTCCGTCCTCGTCTCGTTGAGTGGGTGAGAGCATCGAGTTCGCCATTTCCCCCTCCCTCTATTGCACACACTGCCGCCGCCGCGCTTGCTATAGCGCCAGCCGACCTTGATCCCAGCGCGCCGCCGCTCTCTGCCACGTGGCTCGCCACGCGCACCTCGTGGGCTCCACCTCAGCGTCGGATCCAACGTGAATCCGACGTGGCACCAAACCCCCACCAAATCAGCGCCACTCCCCTAGCCAAATTTCGTGGGCCTGGTCCATGTAGACCGTATCTATGACACGTGTGGCCCACCGACCGGATTTATTTTAATTTCTAAAAATCTCAGGGCTGATGTCACCATTGCGCAATAACTAGACTTTCCCTTAGAAAAATAAATCAGAAAATTGTTTAAATGGCCTATTTGTGATTAAAACTTGTAAAATTTATATCTTTTTCATCCCAACTCCAAATTGGGTGGTTCAAATTGCTAAATCTTAGAAAATTATTATCTAGCTAAATAAAATAAAATTATTTCATTTTGAGTTAGTTTAATTTGTATTTTTGAACTTATTTGAACTCCGTTTGATTTGTCGTATTTTCACGTTTAGACTTCGACGATTCCGGGGAATTTGATCCTACCGAAGATTTAGAATTTCCTTCAAAGAAGGCAAGTTATACTTTGACCATGTTGATCCCAATATTTTAAAGTTATTTAATTCAGTTTCTAAATGATTATTGCAAGCATATTTCTATTCAATTATTTTACTTCCCAGTTTAAATGCTTAGTTACGCCAATCCTATTGTATAGCCAGTTTGAATGTTGATTGTCATTCCCTTATCACCCCTGGATAAAAATGATATACAAAATAACTATGCTTAGCAAATTCTTAGGTCATGATTATGATTTTTCGGAGAATTTAGCCAAATCATTTCAAATTGATTTAAAATTTGAATCCATGGTATGGACTTACCATAGAGATTAATTAAAGGTGGTTTTAATTAAAATGAATTGAAAATGGTTTGGACTTGGGCGAAAAGGATGAATGGTGGGTGCAGGTTTATGCACGAGTTTAATCTGGTTAGGATTAAAGCCCAGGTTTTGATTTGAAAGACGTCCAAGTCAATTAAGGACCGACCTTTGAGCGTATTTTGCTACGCCCTATCGTACTACCACATGTCCTGATGGGCATGGCCTGGCTAAATAATCTGTAACATTCCACCGTAGTTGTGCCATGTTGATGTGTGGGTATCAAGAGGACCTACTTTTATATATTCCCACATGGCGCAAGATGGGGCTTGAGTCCGGCGGGTGGTTAACCCAATGGAGGCGAAACCTTAGAGAGGCAAGACTACGGTGGGATGGTGCATTGTAAAAGCCCTGACACGTGCTCTAGGCTGCTTACCTACGGTAGTGAGCTGATGAACCCTAAGGTTTGATTTGTTGGCCCGATCTTTCGATGAGAACGATAAGTTCGGTAGTCGTCGCTCAACTCTCACGATCCTGGCTACCAACACGCAAGGCTCGAAACCACGCAATCGCTGAACTGATCGACAAGTCGTTATCAACCGTGCATGAATACCCGGATGACCTGATCACGAAGATCAATTCCTGCATACACCAAAGAAGCACGCAAGAACAAGGTAAAACACAATCTCATGTATTGCAAATAGGATTGAAATATTTGATAAAGTTAGAATTCTGAAGCGGTATTCAGGGTTGGTCTAGTCGACACAAGCCAATACACGAAGTTGCAATGTAGCTAACTTTTAACTAAACGAAATGCAAGGAAACTAGAGGGGGTGTGTCCTCCTTAAATAGGAGATGAGGAGCCACAAATCTAAAAGAAATAGAGGGGCGGGACTAAAGGTATGAATTACTGTTCATGTGAACAATAATCAAGCCCCCAGGTGGGCCGGCGGCATATGGGCCAATGCCGGTACGATTACAAGGCCCAAATCGGCCCAAATTAGTGATATAGCACCTTAGTTTGATGATTCCGAAGTCTACAGAAGTAATTTTGAGATGAGACTAGATCCGTTGGAAAGATCTCGTCGTTAGCTTTCCAACAAGCCCAAGAACAGCCGAATCAGACTCTGTTTGCAAAAGTTATGTCTGTTTTAATTTGGTGCTGTCAGACTGATTCCGGAGACTGAACTGGATTCCAGAACGGGTCCAGCTCGAACGGCTTGCTTGTCTTGGACCAAAAGTGACATGGTGCTGCACATATATATTTTATCATTAGGTAGCATCATATAGTTCATATAATATAAAGACACTCCAAAAACAAGCTCACCTGACAATTTAAGTGAAGCGTACGAGCTCTTGTACTTGGAACAACAAGTATAGCAAATATGGTTGTATCCATAGGGGTCATGTCCTCATCATCCTCCCTTTCTTGAAAACAAAGCCGCCCTCGGCTTTTGATAAGCTGAAAATTGGGTAACAAAGAAGCCAAGGTGTATGCATGGTATATGTATATGTCATCTGTTTTAACGGTTCTTCGTTGTTGTACAATTAATGTTAGACGATTACAGCGATTATAAAAGATCGTTGTATTATTAACCCAAGAGTAATCATATATGTGAATGATCAAAACAAAATTTCTCACATAGCAATTATTGCAACTAGTTTTGCAAATGTAAGTGAAGCATTTATGCAGTTCAAATCTCTAAATTTGTAAACTTGCAGTGATAGCACATAAGGGCAAATCTAGCACTTTTGGAATCAAACAAAATTCATTCATATAATCATATTTCAATTGAGTGTTAGCAAATTCATCCAGCAAGGGTGAAAAGATTTGAAAGTTCTTCCATACTTCAACATTATTATGCACATTGTCAATACTATTTGGTGCAATAAGAGGCGAACACATAGGGATTGAATGATCACTAAATTTTATTTTTCTCTCACAATGAACAAGATTCAGCACACAATAATTATTGTTTAAAACAACAAACTTCAATTCATTCATGTGATCACAAGTTATGCATATTCGATATACCATAAATTGATTGTCTACACCATAATCTCCAACTAATTTAAAATAGTAGGTGTAGGTGCTAGATAGAGAATTTAGCGATGAAAGTTCAGAAACTTTCTTCATAGCACATTCCAAACTAACGGGCTCATTAAGCATGATATAACACAACGGATCAGAAGTGGATATTCTATCAAGTACTTGCTTATGTGTAATTAATTCGACCTGTGCGAAATTATGTGACTTCAGATTAGCACATGGTTCGCTCAAGTTAACACAAGGAATATCAAAAGATTGCACTACAACAGGTATATACTCACAAGGCTGCTCTATGTCAAGCTGTAACATCAAATCGGTACCTTTGTCATTATTGTCCTCCTCGAATCAGAGGTGCCTCAAACTTCTCCTCTGATGACATAAGATGCGCCAGATCATTCTTCATCTCTTCAAGCGTCTCGGCGGTATCTGTGGATGGAGTAGGAGGCAAAACAATGTTAGCATTTTCAGTTACCTTAGGTTGCACCTCGCTTGTGACCGTGGGTGGTGGAGGTACAAAACGACGTTACAATTTCTTCTTCATCTGCTCCCATGTGTACATGAAGTGGTACTCGATATTCGACCACCAATGTTGAACATCACCGATCAGCGTCGTCCTTGCCCTTCTCATCTTCTCATAAGGATCAAGGTCATGTCTTTCAAAGTAGCTTTCCAACATAGTAACCCATATGAAATAGTCCAACGATGTACTCTCAGCGGTGAGTGGCATGATGCATAATGGTAGTTGTTTACCTTTGAGTTCAAATCTACCCGTGATGTGATCGTAATCTACCAACTTCAACCAACCTGTCGTTGTTAGTAGAAAACGAGGAAACAAATCACAGTGTATATGCTCCTATCAACTACTAGGTTTTGGCGTTTCAACAGTTGCTCTCTCACAACGCCTTACCAAGTTCTTACTAGTTCTTACCAATGCAGCAAGGAAGTGGTACAACCGGTGGCTGGTTCATGATATTCTCACTTGCGATTAGCCCAACGATTGCAATGAACGGAACCTGCTGAGTTAGTAGGAAGTGGAGCTCGGAAGGCTTCAATATGGTAGCAAGGATCAGCAATAATCAAATCAGTTAATGCAAGTTGAAAAAATTGTTCAAAGTACTAGTCAATGTTGCTGATCCTAGTCTAATCAAAGTTCAGCTAATCAAAACCCCACTAAAAGATGTGTATGTACGCACACGCAAAGATAAAGACGACTTGATATAAGTAATGAAAAACCTCACAACAAGTGCTAGGAGAGACGCTAACCAACTACTCAAACTTCTTTGTAGGGCACAAGATTGTTCACACGATGTAGAGCACAAAAACGGAATAACGTGCAGCATAAACAGCCCTTTAGTTCAAGCAGAAAACAATAGTTAGTCTCGAGAGATGAAAAAGTAAAATTTTATATGGCTTATATATACTCGTTTGAAAGATTTCGACGAGATCTACAACTTTGCAGTTGAGGCGAACGCCAAATTCCGAAGGGACGACCAACAGAAATGGCAAAAACCGAAACCTAAAACTTGTGACGCAAATTCGGGGCCGAAGATGACCGATTTTGGGTTCCCTGGAGGGAGGCATGTGTATTAAGTCGAAAGTATGCGCCTCGTTGTTAGCTTTCTAACAAGTTCAAGAACGTCCAAATCGGACACCATATGCAAAAGTTATGCCCGTTTCTTCAAGGTCTCTGAAACGGAATCGTACTTGCGGTCGAAAACCGACTCGGTTTTAATCTTTAAATTGTTATATCCTTTGATTCCGTGGGCTAATCTTGCTGAAATTTTTTGTGCAAGTTTGTGGTTATATGTAGAAGGGCTCCACCAGTTTTCATTGGTTTTGGTGTAAGATTGTTTTTTTTCTTTTTTCTACCACGGCTTTTGTTTTGTGTGGCAGCCTCTTTCTCCGTCTATTTTTTTGCCAGCTCTAGGGTTTTCAACAAGTCACGAATACAGCAAAGTGTTCTCTCTCTTTTTTTTGGTGCAGATTAGAGGAGTTCTAACCCACGAATTTTCTGTTTTAGATGCAAAAACTAAGAACCCTAAAAGAACGATTAAGCGACGCAAAATCGTTCATGCAAGTGTTGCAATTAGATATTGATTTACAAAAGTTGTGAACATTTCTCATTTAATTGTAGTAAACTAGTCATGGTAATTGGTTGTTCTCCTGTAGTTCAGAACTATATCAGCCATCATGTCAGTACCACTATGCTTTTTTGTTGTGCGGTAAAAAGTGTTTTGTCCCTTTTTCGGTTATAAGTAAGTGGTAAACCATATAAGAATCATACAAACTTATAGTATATATGTCAAAT
Organism: Hsuehochloa calcarea; assembly: GCA_036346395.1. Classification (NCBI taxonomy): domain Eukaryota; kingdom Viridiplantae; phylum Streptophyta; class Magnoliopsida; order Poales; family Poaceae; genus Hsuehochloa; species Hsuehochloa calcarea. The sequence continues at coordinate 32,897,415 of CM070596.1, forward strand.
ATGTGTATTTTTACAATTCTGTAGAATCGCCGATTCTACGATTTGATACTACGATTCGATCCTACCGAAGGCAAATCGATCCAACTTAGGATCTCGACTCTGACTACCTTGGTTACCAGTGGTTTAATATGAGCTTTATTATAACAGTTACTAGAGAGTAATTGTCTCAACCATAAATAGGATCTGGAAACGTCAAGACAAGATACGATTCATTCCATTTTTCATCTTCCTCTCTGATCAGCTGTGCTAAAGAATTGAGTTGTCGAACCAAAGCCGTCTCTTCTCCTCGGCGTGCACCGGGAAGGAGGGTGAGCAGATATCTCCGAACCATTGTCGTAGAGTTCACATGCACGGAGCAATAATAAAGTTTCTGGGCAGCGCATCTACGCGACTGCTCGCTGTGCAGCATCATCTACGATCTCGTCTGCGGTGGCTTTGCTCTTCAAGGTGTCCGCGCTGAACAAGCTGTCCAGGGACTCGTACGTGCTTCCGTTGAAGTAGGGCAACTGTTCGGTGAACAAGAGCGTGTCGAACAACGCGTCGCCGAAGTCTGCACTGCATCATCTACAATCTACACTGCTTTGACCACTGCTTCAAGTCTGCGCTGCTACTGTTCTTCATCAAGTACGACTGTAAGTTAGTCGTATGACCAGTTTTTTGTTATAATTATTTTGTTGAGTATGTTTAGAAATGCAAAGAGTTACCTACTGTTAGTATTGATTTATGTATCTCTAGTTATTTGTGATCTTTACCTTATAATCAAATTTGGAATTAAAATATTGTCCATATTTCCAACATAATATGCCTTGATCAAGTGTTTCACACCTTGGACCTTTGGGTGAAAGGTTGGCTGTAGTTGATTATTTCAAATCATTGAGTGAAATGTATGCTGGCCAGGTTGAGGCGCATAATCCATTGAACATGCCAGATGAGTGTCTATGTTGCAAATGAATATACAGGAGACCAGACAAGCCTCACGTTTTAACTCATGCAGAACCAATCAAACGATTAACATCATCACTTCAATCTCAATTATCTACCTGCATCGAGGACCAGCAAATTCCAGTGCTACTCTTAAGATTCCACTGTTGCAGGCGCAAACAACAGAATTTTAGAGCATTGTCAACAACAAAATAGGCATTGGTGATAAGCATCAAGAATGATGAGTAACTTGAAATAGATGGAGAAAGGGAGATGGAGTGGAACCAAAAGAAATCTCGAGATCACCACCAAGTGACACTTCACTTACTGCCCAGCGAAATAAAAAGGTCGGTGCTAGCTTAGACCTGCCAAAACGAGCCCAAAGGCTGTGTCCGACATTGGGTTTTTTTTTCGCTAACCCAGCTCGGCTTAATTACAAGCCCAAATTGCCAAAAGTCGACCTAAAATATTTCTAGGCCCAACCCAACCCGTCATCATGATTTATTAAACTCTACAATAAACTCACTCATTTTGCAAAATATGGGGATAAATTTGAGGACAAGTACAAACAATATGTGAGCAAATCTAATTACCTGCATGTATGGTGGACAAGATGTGAGCAAATCTAATTTGAGGACAAGGACAAGCAAGAAGTGGTGATCACGCTACGTTTAATCACACTTGGCACAAACAAGGTACCACCAGATTGTGATATGGTCCGTGATGTCATATTTGCTCCAAGGGAGGAAATAAATAGGATAAAAGTACTTTTTATAGGAATCCATGAAGCATGTTGAGCTCTCAAGGAATGGAAACAACAAATGAATGACAGTGGTGTTTTATTTGATTATTGTATTCGATAGGATACGAATATGGTTTAGATTTATTCGCTTTTATATTCGCATTCGCATAAAAATATGGATAAGAATATGGTACGGACTTTTCCCATCCGTAATGTTATTTTTGTCCGTACTATTTGTATTCAAATTCGATAAAACAATATACATATTTTATTGTAGTATGGCTGATGAGTTGGATGGGTATTTTTAGTTTAATGTGAATTCATGTTTTAGATGAAATAGATAAATGATTAAGTGTACTATATACAACGATAAAGTATCATAAATATCTTATAATTACGTAAGTTATTAGAATACCCGAATCTAACTAAATTTATATTTGTTACAACATTCGATTCGTATTCGTATTTAACAATATTGGAATTCATATTCATGTTCGGTTAAAAAATACGAAGGCCACGGTTGTGATTCGTATTTGATCCGTTACACCCCAGTGACACAAACAATGCAATGTGCTACGTCGCCCTAGGACCTAGGCTGGGAGTAGGGGGCCCACAATCTGACTAATTGACCTGAACATTTTCAGCTAAGTCCGGAGTGTCCGGTGATCATGACAGTGTATCGAAATATTCGTCAAAAGCTCACCGACAGCCCTGAGAAAGGACTGCAAACATTTAGAAATCAGCAGACAAGATGATTGACAACACATGAACCATCGATACATCTCATGAACCTACTTACTGGCTACTGACAAGGACGATGCAATGCGAAGATGCAGCTAAAGTTCATTATCATTACCTGCACGAAAGGTTTGAACTCTAGAGAGAATAGGGATGAACAAAGAAAAGCAATCTGACTTGTGCAAAATTTATAGCACCAAATGTGCTTCAGCCTTCAGGATCAGACGGCAAAGCTCTGCAGAAACAATTAAACTGCAGATTTCAGATGAACAGGAAATAACTCTTCCACTAGAAGGCATCACCTCCACTACTTACTCTGAAACTGTAATCTTATGTACCAAACCAAGAGTAGCTATATATGCAGATCAATATATACACCAAATTAACATCTCCCTTATTCTCCTAATTACATATTCATCCCCAGCGCTAACAGGAGTGATGCGTGTTGTGCATGGTCCTCCTTAGCTTGTCGAGGACCCCAGCAGACTTCCTCCGCGCCCTTGAAGTGCCATTCTGTGCGAGCCAGGCCAGCGAGCCATTCAAGTTCTCGTCCTCCCCGACTTCCCTCAGCTTTGTGCGGTCGTACATACAGATCGAGAAGAGAACGGCTACAGCATTCTCTTTGTTACGCTTGCATTGATCCTCTCTTATAATGCGGAGCATGCAAGGCACTCCACCAGTCTCACCGATCTCCTCCACTGTCTCATGGTCGCTTGATAGCAGAGCGAGGATGGCCAGGATTCATCCATGAGTGACTCATCACTGATGGCCTTCAGCGTCACATCAATAACTCCGCCTTTTGTAGATCTTGATTTATTCTCGTGCAACATGCAAAGATTGAAAATAGCTGATGCCGCATCTTTCTTTGCTACCATGCTGCCGTGCTCAAGAAGATCAACCAAAGGCCTCATTGCACCCAACTCACCAATCTTCGCCTTATTGTAGTCAAGAGCTGACAAACTGAAGATGGCAGCTGCAGCATTGCTGCGGGCCTCCATAGTTCCCGACTGTAAAGCCCTTATGAGGAATGGGATTGCCTTTGGGTCATCTCCAATGATCCTCTTATTGCTCTCGTGAATTGAAAGATTAAGAATTGTAGTCACCGTGTCCTCTAGAACTTCTGCACTGTTTTCCAGTTCTGGGTTTGAGACAAGGGAAATCATTTGTGAGATGGAATCTGGCTTCTCTCCAATGACTGCTCGGAATGAGCTGTTGCACTTAGTCAGAAGCCGGAGATCCTTAATAGCTTGCCTCTGCTCGGATATGTTTGATGAAGATGAGATCCTGTCAAATATTTCACTGAATGCCTTTCGCTCATTGTTGGTAACTAGATCTTCCTCTTGATTCTCAAGTGGTGGCAGAGTGATCCCATTCTCTGTGCACCACTGTGAGATCATACTTCTAACTAGGTGGTTTGGGATGAGAATTGTATTTGAGAGGACTTGTTGGGTCTGTGGGCATGTCCGGTTTCCAGCACTTAACCATTCTTGAATGAAGCGGCGATCATATGTCTGCAGGGAAAGTAGAATAGTGGAACAGTTATCTCAAGCTTGCATATTGAAACAAAAGGAAAAAGCTCTCGCACATAACCGATAACATGACTATTCAACTGGAACTCATATGTCGCTGCAGCCGTGACGATAGCGACTACTGATCAAACATATCCGTAAGCAACATAACTTTTCAGTAAGCACACGTCGTGATCCCTGTGTAGCATACTGATTGATTAATCATTACCCATAAGCAATTATTTCGTTCAAATTCATGCCAAGAAAAAGGCTATGAATGCATCAATACACAATGTCAAAATCAGGGACAGTGGGAAGTAGGAGCTAATATAAACAGAACTTTGTTTAAAGCCTATCAGTCATCGATGCACAGTGCTAAATCTGGGACCGCGGGAAAATGAAGTTGGTATAACAAGAACTTTGTTCAAGAGTCTAAATTAACCAATTTTCCTGAACTACAGAATATAAATTTGAGTAAGACACGCCAACAAGGTAGGACTAGGCCAGTACTGCAGTGCTAGTGTGGGATACAGCACATCTTTGAAAGGGACACACAATTCTAGTGCTAAAAACCTTAAGAGTAATAAATTTCTAGCGAATTCAACATAATACTTACAAGTCAAAGATTAGCAATCACTGCAGGTAGATTTACTCACTTGCAGAATTTAACAGCTGAAACTCGCAAAGATGTTGCTTTTACTTCACTTATGGAGCAATTAAAACAAGCACAAAGTACAACTAGGAAATAAGCTCCCAAGTTAATGCTTCGCGTGAAAATTACAGCGAAGAGTACTAATACCATGACATCAATACCTGACCAAAAATAGCTGAAACAATCATTCAATTCACGCGTCACTTACATCACACCGACGGAACAATGAAAACCAAATCCAAAACCATAAAAGCTGAATCTTTTATTATTTGCCAATGCGAAGAAAGGCAAAGAAACAGCAAGCAAACGTGGCAACGGCAATAACTCAATTCAAAGAAAGAGGAAGCAAACGTGGCAATGGCAATAACTCAATCCACATGGTGCTAGCATGGTGTGTCAGATCAATATGCGTCTGAAGTTAATTTTCGTGATTCACATAATAAATACTCCTAATTTCGAATCCAGGCAATAAAAACAGGGAGTCATCTTGTATTAGTACGTTATCTTACGGAATGGAACAGAAACAAACATGACTTTGTGCACACGGTTGTGCAGCAAAGATGATGAAACACCATGTGGATCCATTTCTATGTACTTATCATAGAGAAAGTACAACCAATATGACGCAGAAACAATAACTGTTTCACTGAATTCATTGGTAATTTTACCAAAAGAGAGGACAAAACTTTTTTGCAGATTGAAAGAGTAAATAAAATCAACAACCGAGACAGCGGTGATTTACTATTCACATTAAAATATACTAATTTACTCCTTGTATGAAGAATGTTCATCAATTAAACGCAAGCCAAAAACATCGAGAACACAGGTTCCAAAACCAACAGGAGCACCGAAAGAGAAGGTTCTAATCTTCGCCGCAATATGAACAACCAAAAGGACAAAAGAAATCAAATCATACTGTACCAAATTCGATAGCCCTGAAAAAAGTGACAGAAGATTGTAAAAAGATACTAATTTTAAAACCCAAGGATTTCACCGACCAAACACAATCACATCACGGAAGAGCGGCGAATCACGAGCAGCAAGTTGATACAGGAAAACAATAAATCAGCACCCAAAAGGAAAAAAGACAAGACTGTCCGAATTCCGAACCACGAAAGGGGCAGGTGATATTATCCGAAGTTCGTACACCACGTAATTAATTACTCGTGTTTAACGATTCAGACTACTAGAAACGCCTAGAATTCAAGAGGACAGGACAAAGGGGAGCAAGCTAGAGAGAAGCAACAGAGATTACTAAAGAACAGCTGGTACAAGAAACACGCCAAAATGGGCACCACACGAGCAAGCAGCAAGCAAGCTAATTTTATCAAGTCGATCGATGAAAAAAAAATCCGATAAAATCACAGTTACCACTAAACGCGCTATATTAATTCCTCTACGAAAAGCCGACGAAGTGAGGAATTCAAGAACGGCGATTGACGAATTAATCCAACCCCAGAGGAACCGCGGAAACCGCAGGAACGCAGATTACCTGACCGGACGCGAGGACGACGGGATCCCTCATGATCTCCGACGAGATCGGGCACAGGAACTGCTCCGGCACCGCCGCCTCAGGGGCCGCCCTCTTCCCCCCGGAGACCGCGCCGCCGCCGGCACTATCCTTCCGCCGGCCCAGCTCGGCGTCCCGCAGCAACACGAGCGCCGACGCCGCCTCGTCGAAGGCCTCCCCGTCCGCGCCGCCTGCCGTCACGGCCGCCACCAGCCGCCGCAGCCGGCGTCGCAGCGCCGCCGCCTCCTCCGCCGTCGCCACCGGCGTCGGCTTGGCCATGCCGCGGGTAGTAGTAGTCAGTACGGCTCGGGCTCTGTGTTGGGCTTGGGCTTGCGCTGGGCTCCGGTGGGCATGGGAGTGGCGGTCGCCTCGGGGGAGGGGGAGAGAGGGGGGGAGTGGTGGTGGAGAGAGGCTGGAGGCGTCGAGACTTGAGGTGGGTTGTGGTGGTGGGTTAACCGGTTAAGAGCCGGTTTTTTATACGGGAGTGGACGCTGCTCCGACACGCTTATTCCCGTGATTTCCAACGGCGGATTAGTGGGGTCTGAGGCTGCGTGTGGTGCACTGCTGGAGCTTTTTAGAGATAGAAGACCACTACAAAATCTTTTTTTGCGTAGAGTGATACCTATGACTCGATCCAGCACTACGACTAATTTCGAACATGGTAATTCCACGGGAACTATATATTAGCGCTGGCACGTAGGAATTTTATAAAATTACTCAAGAATTATATATGAAACAGTTCAGTTCTCACATCCTAAACAAAGGCCTTAGTCTTTAAATTTCGCACGAACTTCATGTGTCCCAAACAGACCATGTGTCAGAAAAAAATGTTTGAATATTTCTGTTCTTGTAATTTAGTTAGTTAGGCTACATAGGTTCAGAGATCATTGCGCCAGATTTTGTAATGGACTTTTTTTTCCCCTGTTTTGTGTGATCCATAATGCTATACAAATAACAAGTATTCTTTTTAGACAAAATTAAGTATTCTGTTTCTTAGCCAAAAAAAACTGGACTTTTACTTTTTTTTCCATTAAAAATCTGCCCTTTTACATTTGTATAATTTGGGATTGTTTACGTGCAGAGGAACTTGACTCTAAAACGTTCAAATTCTCGGTTGTTTCAAGTGCTGTACCACTATACTTTCGTACGGGAGGGGAACATGTATCACACATTCTTTCCGTGTGCCTTATTTTCATGGTTAGACGACTCAGACCTCAAGTCATAGACACGGAAAGAAACACTTGTAATCCTGTGTGTGTGTGTGTGTGTGTGGGGGTGGGGGGGGGGGACAAGAAACACTTGTGCTGGACAAAATTCACTTAAACAAACATCTAATATATACCTTTGCTTTCAACTGTAAGTTGCTTTATACTTTTCAGTCAGGAGGCCCCAATTTTGATCAATAACTTTTATGGACTTATCCTAGTAAAGGTTACACAAAACATGAATGTACTACTTGTCAAAATGGATCAAATAATATAATCTTTTGTGTATCCAGTTTAGATTTTTTTTTTTTACATGTACTGTAGTACGTATCATTAGTTCGAAGCGAGTATTCTCTCCTCCCAAAAGAAAGGCTTTGTCTTCCTGAGTTGTTCACAGGCAAGACCAAGACCAAGCGGCAAGCCAGCAGGTCGCCACGCACGCCGCGCGGTTCAACGGATCGCGTGTGGGGCCCACCTCGTGCTGCTTCGCGGGGAAGCCCAGCAGCGTCGGGGCCCGCAGAGTCAGGGACGCCACTTTACTCGGGGCCCGCGGAGCGGCTCGTCCTGGAGCACACGCGTGGCCCGACTGCTGGCGCCCCTGTTTCAAAACCTCATGTAGTCATCCCGTTTTTCCTTGTGCCGAGCCTCCGCCAATCTCCGGTTGCATAGTATAAGTCGTCGATTGGTCTTTTTCGTATCAGTATAACTCTAAGTAAAAAAGAGATAAGTATAAGAGAAAAAAGTTATCTTTTCCTTTAATAATTATATATATATATATATATATATATATATATATATATATATATAAAGACAAAACAATCAGTGCATACGAGAGATAGTTGAAGGAGTGTGAATATTATAAGTTTAGCATAAATGTTAGAAACAACTTACTAGAAATAGCTTATTGGAGGTGTTGTCTCTAAATCTGTCTTTCAGTGATATAGAGCTGATATAACAAAATTAGAGATAACACTATTGAAGATGCCCTTATAGAGCCGTTAACACAATAATTTAGGTGGAATTTCATTCTAGATGGTTATCCGGAAAAAAAAAGTCATCGTTCGAGATAGGGCCTAATAGTTTCACGCTATCGTTATCCAACGAGCGAAGCTGTGCGTGGATCCAAGGACCTGGACCTTGTCCGTCGTATAGATATCTGCTAGATGTCCGCAATTCAACGTAACACGACGGTACCATGTGTACTATAGACTACACTAGTAACTTGATTTTATCTCGGGTTTTTGAGAATAGAATGCATTATTTCTCACAATACTTTGTAACAGTAACTAGAGAGGGGGTGGGGACCAGTTTTCTTTCTCGTTTGGCCCGTTTTGTGTGACGAAATAGAAAATTTAGCTCTCTTTTTTTTTATGAAATGACAAAGATAGCATCGCGGATAGATATCATGCGGTGCTCCCAGGGCAATTCAGATCCTACGGAGACAAGACAACGTGCGAGGCAGGCGACCTGCCCAGTTCGTGGTAGATCGGCTACCATGGTGGTTTTGCGTGATGAGAGTGTTATTTTTGCCATTTTATACATACAGATATTAATTTTGATATATAATTTATATAAAAAAAAACTAAATGGGTCAAAAACTCGGTGGCCGACTTGCGAGAAACCAGGGAGGTAGCGTTGCGAATCAGAAATAGGCCGGAAACTTCTCGAATCGGGAACCACCGAGCCTAGGTAGAGACTCGCTTGAGGTAGGGGTGTGTGTCGGTGGCAACTGCTACACCTGCATAGGCCACAAGCGGGAACGAGTAAAACGTGTTTTGTACTTCACCGCTCACGTACTTCAACAGCTGCAGCAGAGCAATTGCCCCCGTCGTCATCTCATGGACGCGTGGGAGCTTAAGCTACGAAGAGGGAAAATATACTATATGTATTGTCGCCAGAACCAGAACGAAACTCGCGGTTACAGTTTCTTGCATCTCCAGTTGGATGCTTGGACTTTCCCTACTGAGTTGCGAAAGATATATATAACGTGAAGCTGATCGATCTCTTATTGCGTCTCCAGGCCCGTGTCGTGCAAGACGAGGGCTCTACAGCAAGGCCGGCGAATGCCTGTACGGCTCAGATCACATGAAAATTCCGCACGATCACGAGCGAAAGGAAACATCTGCTCGGTTAACCAACGAGCATATAGACTTATGTGTTGATTTGTTTACAGGGGTGGACCCACAAAGGGTTGAGTAGGCCCACTTAATTTTGGCTCGTAATGATATTGGACTAATTTTTACCGTTGGTGTTTTGGTTCATCTTAACTTGTTGTATATATGGTGTCCCCACTCAGTTTTTATTCTGAGCCCGCGCCTGCCTAATTATCGTCGTTTGGTTGAAGAAACATTAACGTCGTATGGTTGAAAGGTGTTGAGAAATAGCGGTAGTTGTCACGTTGCTGACTCGTAGATCAATATCCATACATGAGCAATTACATGAACATCAAGATACACAATGAACAGAAGAGTAAAGGGAGGATCCATAATCTTCATTCATATCCATCAGTTGTATATATGGGTCCTCATATTTATAGCCCACAAAGGGTGAAAGCCCTCCAGAGCTGGTTTACCCTTTTGCTCATATAATTAGGTTTCGTAACACTCCCTCTTGGGCAATAGACAACAATATACAAATGGCTCGTCAAAAACTCCTTCCAAAAACCTATTGGGAAAAAAGGAATGGAAAAAAGAGTGCATTACATTCGTAAGTTGCATTACACTTGTTGTCTCACTAAAAAAAATGTGAGAAAACTAAAAAAACTCACTAAGGAAATAATAGTACAATGTTTAATCTTTGAGATCCAATCTTCAAGATTTTGGATAAATGCTCGGGATTTTATAAGGGTCATGATTTAGGGATTTACTTCCTTAAACTCTGCAACTCTTTAAACCGTCTCATTCTAATGCCATGAATGTATCTTTGAAAACTTAATGCAGGCAGAGACTTAGTGAATAAATCAACTGAATTTTCATAAGGTTTTATTTGCAGGATCTTTACCTTACTATTCTTCTGGATTCCATTAGGATAGAAAATATTTAGGAGCAATGTGCTTCGTGATGTCGATCTTGACATAACCGTTTGCATTTGTGTAATACAAGCAGTATTATCTTCTTAGATAATTTAGGGGGTATTGACGGTATTGATGTCACAGCGCTTCTAGATGTTATTAATCATACGTCTAAACCAAACACATATAAGTGAGGCTTTATACAGTGCTATAATCTATGAGTGGTTGGTAGAAGTAGCTATCAAAGTCTGCTTAGATGACTGCCAAGAGATGGTTGCACCACCACAAAGTAATATAAATTCATTATGGGATTTTTGCACTATAGAAATTTGACAGATATTCAACATATCTTTAGGATTTTATAATGATCATCAGGATCTATGCATGATCTTCAAGATCTTTGCATTATCGATCAACTAGATCTAAACTGTTAAGTGGTAAAATCTTCAAGGTGAATTTAATCAGTAATCATCGTATCAATACCTTCTAGGCTTAACTAAGATTTTCAAATGTCAAGTATGATGATTAGTGTTTAGTATATACTCCCCTTGAGGACAACTTCTGTTGACGTCTTGTTGCTCTAATGCCTTCCATAACTTTCACCACTTCATTATATTCATAATGACCCAACAAGTCTGAGCTATCTAGTTCCAAGATATTTATTTATCAATTATGGCTCGGCCTCATATGCTTTTATTATGTGACCCGATATGAACACTTCAAACGTTCGACCAAGGATTTTGGTTTCAGATTCGTGTTCTCGTAAGAGAAACTTTAGCAATTGTAGAGACAAAGTAATTGTTGACAACCTTTTTCCTATATCCTTCAAATTAAGGGTATCTCAGTGTTAACCAGATCTTTATCATTTCTCAAACAAAATATTTTTGATCGTTTCGCATTCCCAGCATTGTAATATGTGCACATTAAATTGTTGAAACTTTCATTTTCATGATAAATCTCTTTATGGGGTATTTCACCATCAAGATGGGTACTCTTCAGAAGAGTTAAATGAGTGATTAATAATTGTTTTGACTAGTGTTATTAGATCTTAGACTCGCATATGTCCTTGTGGACTTTAGATAAAGAACCAATAAGTTAATTTTACAGAAGTGAATATACTATTTAACTCAAAATATTCCACCCTTAACGACATATTTCCTGAAAAGGGACGATGTTATATGCGATGGTTCGATTCTCTAGCTGGCTCTCGACCTAATCTTCTTGTATGACGAGCGGGACGAATGGAACACGCGAGTTAGTCCATCGCTAGCCCACTCAACTCGTGTGTAATGTACTATTATTAATATCACAAACGAGATCGATCATGGCAAAAGCCGTTGTGTGGTGAATTGCTAATTCGCTGGCTGCCGCACGGTTCACCGAAATCACGCCACTTTTTATCGATCCAGTGGGTTGTGCCCTGTCGTCCTCGCGCGCGCCGGCCGCGTCTGACTGGCATTCACCGCCTACACGCGCAACATGCCGCCGATCGAAGTGCAAACAAGTCAATAACTTGAGGCAATTGCGGACGTCTTTACGACGCGAACCTACTTCCAAGGTGGGGGCGCAATTCCTTTGTAATACTAGTGACTGTAGTCTGTACCATGCTATTCTGTTCGATCAATTGAATCTCATTTCTTTGTTAAAAAAATATATATGATGCACGGACTTTTAGCCAATTTATTTATTTAGCTTTACAGCTGTACAAAGAAAGGGCGTCATTCGTTTCTTAAGTAATTGTGCAGCTGGTTAACGTAGCTACTATGGGACCAAGGAAAAGTGAGAGGTATTGTTTTTGGTCAACTACCGGAAAATCACCCGACTTGCCATATTGGCCCGTTCGGTCTAATCACTTAGACACTATATCTAAACGAGATCTATTAGTGGTTAAGACCATGAGGTATGATTATCTAGTTTACTTATATATTGTTTATTGATTCATAATGGGAGATCCGCAGGAGGAGCAGAGGCTCTCATTGTACACATATCTACGGATCTTTTATCCACCCATCATTGGAACTACTGCTTGTGTCTCCTACTTTTCGTGTGATTGTTCAACTAATGTGCAGTAGGTTTCTGTGTGTGTCATTTGCGTAGTTCAAATCGGTGTTGTGGAAAACGACCAACTTACCGATTAGTCGGAGTTAGCAAACAAACCATCACATTTACGTGATTTTGTTGGGATGTTAGTGCCCGCGTACGTTTAATCGTACATGTAACCCATTTATTTACTGATGTCGTTATTATTAACTTCTCCGGCGATGTCGTTATTATTAACTTTCTATATAATTTGTTTTTCACCGTGGCTGGTCCAACATGTATATCCCTTTTGAAATCCTTTCGAATCAAGTGCACTTCGATCTGCGCTTGATTGTTAAATATCTTCATATTACTGTAATCGATGCATGGATAGTACATAAATTTTATCCCCTTCTTCGACATATCCTGCTCGGTTGCTCTTCTAAAAGCAGACACACAATTAGTATACTCTACACTCACGGTTCTCATCGTACATCCAGTTTCTCTCCATCTACGCTACACATGTAACAAATTAGTATTAAATTAGATTAATAAACCGCAAGTACTCTTCCTATTGACCAAACTACTAAAATTGATTAGCGATTAACCTAGGGCAAATATAAAGAGTTACATATCGCTACCCTCGGAGCTCATGAAGAAAACCCAAAATATCTCGCGAGGTCCTCTTCCCTTTCTTCCTCCTACCTTCCTGCTTCCCTTCTCCTCTCTTTAGCTTCCTCCTTTCCTTCTCCTCCCTGCCTCCTTTCTTCCCTTTCTTCTCCTCTCTAAGGTGCCACAATGGGGAGGAGGCAGTAGGGGTGGCGGCTCAAACGGGAAGGGAGTGGAGGCGCCAGGTGCAGGGGTGTCTGTCGGGACGACGGGGTATTTAAAGACTGCATATCACAGAGAGTTCTTATTAAGAACCGTACACTACTACAAAAAAGCTAATACTGGACGCATCATCATAGGCGGTGACCAAAACCGTCTGTATTAAATACAATCATAGACAATTTTGGTTTAGCGACCGTCTGTGTTACTGACTGCGCTAAAAACCATATGTAAATAAGTAATATCACATACGGTTCGTGTTGAAAACCGTCCGTGAAGTATCACGGACGGTTCTGAACAAGAACCGTCTGTGATACTACTAAATTCACATACAGTTATTTATTGAAATCGTCTGTAATCAGAAAGCTGATTCCAACCAGTACTCCTGATCGGGTCAGATTGATCTTTTAAAGTGGTCGAATTGAAGCTGATTTCCCTAACAGAAGAAAGCAGAAGATATGTAATCCGGTAGGCACCTTGTTCGCTATCATGTGTAACTTCACCGTTTTGACGTAACTTCGATCAACAGAAGAATGCATAAGTACTTCACATGATCGATTGATCTGAAGTTATACATCATAGACAGTGAAGTGCTCACCTGATCGTAGGGATATGATCTTTTACCAATTTTTATAGACCAAATTGACTTTTCGACCATCTAAATTTAAGTAGTCGATCGATCATCCATGTATTTTGTTCTTCCATACACAGTGGTCGAAAAGTCAATTTATTCTGTTAATTTTCTCTTACTAGATAGCTAGAAGGGTAAGGCTCGAGATAAGAACTTTAAGAAGAAATGGAAGTAAGAAAAGATGGAAAGTTTATGAGTGATTTTTTCTTAGTTCTGCGCGCCCTTCTGATGATTATTTATAGGCTTAATTAACAACTTGTGGTAAGATTAAATTAACAAATAAAGACGAAAGTCCGACGGATAGGATTTATTAGAATCTGTTCCAAATCAATCGTTGGTAACCAAAGCATCACCATCTTTTCATAAATTGTTTTTCATAAATACGGTTGACGCTCATTTTCCTATGTTTACAACTGAAGTTGGAGAGTTCATCACAGACGATTTTTAATAAGAACTATTTGTGATTACATACTTCACAGTGGTTTTTAATCAGAATTGTCTGTGATTACATACTTCACAAACGGTTTTAAAATATAACCGTCTGTGATAATTCAATCTTTCGACTCCCCAACGATGTGTCTCTTCATCTCGCGCGCCGACGTTACGTACGATGCGTCTCTTCGACGTTTTAGAAGAATGATCATCGCGCGCTATGGTGAGCACGAATGGTATTGGTGAGCACGCGGAGCATGATAACGAGAACCAAGGCATGGAGGTCAGCGATCGCCATTGCTTTTCCTCACGATGTCGTCGTCCGCATCGTCGGTTTCGTGGCCATGAGCTCTCCTCAGCCCATTGCTGACCTCTGTAGCCTACGAGTCACGTATGTATTCTGTTCTTTTGTTTTTGGTAGGTATGAAGGAGTCAGCATTCTATTCGGTTTGTGTAAGTTTCTGAAGATGACTGTAGTGTACCATATCCTAATTAATTGTCAGAAAGCTTCAGGTGTTCATTTTGGGTTCAGGTTCATACGAGCCACGTACGTATCCTGATTGTAATTCCTCTAAAAATCTATAAAAAGATAAAAATCGAAAAGTGGTATCAGTTGATACGGCGCAAAATAATCTCGTGTTGATTTCATTTTGTGTCCAATATCGATCTAGTTCTGAACTAAACTTGACTAGCAACAATGGCCTTAAGTTGGTATAGCTTTAAATTTTCTCTTATAGAGTAATTCTTGTATTAAGATTTTGTCGTCTTGAATTTTATAGTTGTAAGTCCATATACAAAGCATCCAAGGAGCACGCAGTGCGGAGGTGCGTGGCACTAGAGCGGGGGGAGGAGATGAAGTGGCAAGACAACGAGTGCTACTCGCCATCGTCAACCACTGGCCGGCGCTCGGCAACCCGAAGGCTCGCTTCATCGTTGGCATCGCGCTTGTCTTCGCGCCCCAAGACATGCAGCGTGACCTCGTGTTCCTTGAACGGGCAGCCGTTGCTGGCCACAAGGCTGTGGCCTACGTGCTCGGCCTCCTCCTTTACACAGCCGGTGAGACGCGCGACGTTGGGAAGCACTACATTAGCCAGGTCGAGGGCGAGTCAGCCGGCGGTGGGTGTGAGACGGCCAAGAGGACCAACCGAAGTGCAAAGGTGCGGAGGCTCGCAGCGAACATGGTCCAGGACGCGGCATGGAAGAAGATGGTCGGGCTGCTGGGCTGGGTGTGCGAGCTGTCGGGCGATAGCCACCCGTGCACGAGCACCGGCTTCAGCGTCATCGAAGAGTGGGACAACTACGTCGTCTTCTGCAGCGATGACTGCTTGATTAGGCATGAGTATGTCAAGTTCTTTGCAGAGGTGTTGAACTACTTGCCGTAAAATTATCGATTTTAGCATAGTTTTACCAAATATTCATTCATAATTCTTTACTAATATGTGAATGTGTCATATGTACTTCTGAATTCGAATTTTATGTATGAATATTATAACAGACGGTTCTATTATAGAACTGTTTGTGATGTGAGACCATATTACAGACGATTCTATTATAGAACCGTCTGTGATGTGAGACTATATCATAGACAGTTTCTATAATAGAACCGTTTGTGATGTGCGATCATATCACAGACGATTTCATTATAGAACCATCTGTGATAAGTATCACTGACGGTTGCTTAATAGAATCATCTGTGATATCCCTCTATTAATAGGAGCCTGCTAGGGTTTGCACCCTAACTCGCCACTCCCAGCGCCCTTACTCTCTTTGCTTCTCCCCACCCAAGTGCCCCGACGACCTCGCCGCCGCCTCAAGCCTCCTCCCCGACGACCGCCCCCAAGTCGCGTCTTCTCCCCGACGCTGGCCTTCTTCCCGTCACCGCCGGTTGTGATACCACGGTTCACTGCACAAGATACTCTTACGATAACCGTGTCTTATGCAATGTCACCGTTGTGACACAACTATGGTGACGCCGCCATAGCCGCCGGTCCAATCGACCTCTCCCGCAAAATCCACCGCCAAATCTTCCTTCCCTCTTGACCTCTCCACCGAACTCCCTAGCTACCTCTCTATTCTATGTTGCTTCAATTTTTGGGTTTGAGTTTGACTTGTTTACTAATGTGGGTTGTTGTTGCTTATACACGCAGACATGGATGTAGTGAGCTACCGCTTGTAGTCGATTTGCTGTTGTAATCGAGGTAACTACTCCCCTTTACTCTCTATATACCCCCTTCCCTCTCCTTGCTCTGTGATGTGGGTGATGAATGATGTGGGATATGGTGGGTGTGTTTTGTGATGGTTGGATGATAAGGGTGGGTTCTCTGTGTATGATGTTGGTTCATGAGATATGGTTAATTTGGATGGGGCAAAATAGCAGTCTTTACACATACAAAAAATTTCATTCTCTATTGCTTCAGTTTTTGGATTTGAGTTTGACTTGTTTACTGATGTGGGTTGTTATTGCTTATGCATACATGCAGGAGATGGATGTGGTGAGTTACTGTCAGTGATCGATTTGCCAGTCGCACTGGGGTGACTGCTCTCCTTTACTCTCTATCCATTTCCCCCCTTGCTCTGTGATGTGGGTGATGAATGATATGTGCTATGGTGGATGTTATGAGATGGCTGGATGATATGGGTGGGCTCTCTATAAAGTCTCCCAAGCAGTGGTTGTTTGTGCCATTAAAACCGGCTTTATATATATATATATATGTGTGTGTGTGTGTGTGTGTGTGTGTGTGTGTGTGTGTGTGTGTGTGTATATGATGAGGATGAGACAGCAGTCAAGGACAACCTCAAGAAGCATGGTTGTCAGGAGAGCATCTAGACATCCAACAGGTAATTGGATGTTGCTATGTTCAAAAAATGGACGCACAAGTATTCCGACTGGGAAGTGGCATCATGTATCAGCAACCAACTGTAGAACTTGTTAGAGTATGATGTTGGTTCATGAGACGTGGTTCTATGGTTGATTGCTGATACATGATGCAACTTCCTAGTCGGAGTACCTGTGCGTCCACGCCATATTCTGAACATAGCGACGTCCAATTAACTGTCGACGGCATCCAGGTAATTGGATGTCTACGTGCTCTCCTAACATCCATGCTTCGTGAAGTTGCCCGTGGCTGCTATCTCATCCTGCTCATGCTGCGTGGACGACCCCCTGAAAGTGGCTGGGAGACTACGAACAAATTGTCTGTGGTAATTACATAAGGAACCATCTGTGATAAGTACAACACAGACGGATCTAAAGGAACAGTCTGTGATGAAGTGTCCAGTATAATCTGCTTTGTAGTAGTGATACAGCTAGTTCATATTTAGTTACGACCAGTTCGTAACTCCTTATGACTAGTTAGTGATTATGTTCGACCAGTTTACAACCAATCAGATCTCCATACAACCATTCAGATCTGCCTGACCGAATGACCTGCTTGCATATTCTCTCTTTGCTTCACGATATCTAGTTAAACTCCAGGTGAGATATTTTATCATCCATAGATTATTTAGTACTTTCTTGATCAAGTGATGGATAACTTCATGAGGTCGACTCTCCAACCACTAATGGCACGTCCATGCACTTTCTTTATCCGACCACATCGAGGGGCCAGAGATATCACTCCTGTTATGTTTGGAGTGGCAAATCCCATATCCGACCAGTTACATCCCTCTGCATGTTTCATAGTATACCCGAAAGCTACCTTTATAACTACCCAGTTACGGAGTAGAGTTGAGCAACCCCTAAGTGTACTATTACACATGTAGAAAATTATGGTGATCTCAGGTGTAATGATCATACATCATCATTGCTTGAGACCAACTGATGACACATAAAATCATAACAATCTCAATAGTGTCTCAAGGTGGGTCAATCCAACACCATGCTTGTCGTAGGGGCGGCCCAACCGACCCTGACAGCCAAGCGAAGCAATCATTAAAACCCTGGGGGGACCCTAGGCGAAGAACCCCGGCCAGGGGGCATACAGGGCCCCACGGGGCCCGGAGCAGCAGGCCTCCGGGTCACCCTCGGGGTGGATCCGAAGCCTCTCCGGATGGTCCCAGGGGCCACACAAGGCACAGGACAACATGCCCTCCAAGTCACCTTCGGGGTAAACTTGGAGCCTCCCCGGAGGGTTCCCGGAGCCCCGTGAGGCCTAGGGCAGCAGGCCCTCTGAGTCGCCTTCGGGGTGGACCCGAAGCCTCCTCAGAGGGTCCCCGGAGCCCCGCGAGGCCCAGAGCAGTAGGCCGGCCGGGTCACCTTCGGGGTGGATCCGAAGCCTCCCTGGAGGGTCCTTGGAGCCCCGCGGGGCCCGGATCAGCAGGCCCTCCGGGTCACCTTCGGAGTGGAACCGAAGACCCTACAGGCGCGGATGGACCAGGCACATCGGCGGGGTAGACCAAGCCCAGGAGCGCCCACCATAGACCAGGCCCAGGAGCACCCACCATGGACCAAGGCCTAAGTGTAGGGGGAAAATGTCCCTGCAGCCCCTACACGCACAGTACCATCATAGGGTTAGAATAGTAATGTAAAGACCCACTCATGGAGGACTATAAATAGGGGTCACCCCCCTCATGTAAAAGGAAGAAAACAGCCCTAATTTTTCAGAATAATCATAATCATCTCGTTCTTGTCACTGACTGGTCCCTTCTCCCGAGAATCCCCGGAGCTCCTCTAAGCTTGTCCGGGGTCCCCCTTCTTTTACTGTATAGCCCGTTTTTGCTACGATAGTTGGCGCCGTCCGTGGGGACCGGCAGGAAAGTCAAGCGCATTCTCGAAGCATAGGAAAGCACCAGGGGCTGCCCCGGAAGCAACAGCGGATGCCCCGGGGCAGCCAAGGATAGCCAGCACAGCCCGAACACCGCGCATGGCCAATGGCCCCGGTGCCCACTTGCGCCCTCCGCAGGCACGAGTGTAAGACGACTAACGGGCCCTAAGCTCTAGCGCACATTCCACAGGGGTGTATAAACGAACACCGCGCATGGCCAACGACCCCGGTGCCCACCGTGCCCTCCGCAGGCACGAATGTAAGATGCCTAACGGGCCCCGAGCTCTGGCGCACACTACACAGGGGTGTATAAACGAACACCGCGCATGGCCAACGGCCCCGGTGCCCTCCGTGCCCTCCGCAGGCACGAGTGTAAGATGCCTAATGGGCCCGAGCTCTGGCGCACACTCCACAGGGGTGTATAAACGAACACCGCGCATGGCGAACAACCCCGGTGCCCGTCGTGCCCTCCGCAGGCATGAGTGTAAGACGCCTAACGGGCCCCGAGCTCTGGCGCACACTCCACAGTGGTGTATAAACGAACACCGCGCATGGCCAACGGCCCCGGTGCCCACCGTGCCCTCCGCAGGCATGAGTGTAAGACGCCTAACGGGCCCTGAGCTCTGGTGCACACTCCACAGGGGTGTATAAACGAACACCGCGCATGGCCAACGGCCCCGGTGCCCACCGTGCCCTCTGTAGGCACGAGTGTAAGCCCAATCTAAAAAATACATGGGGGACGGCGCAGGCCTCGCCTCACCCTCGCATAATCTACAGATGGGATCCCCCGTAACCCAATCTAAAAAACATGGGGGACAACGCAGGCCTCGCCTCCCCCTCGCATAATCTACAGATGGGCTCCCCCAGAGCCCAATCTAAAAAACATAGGGGACGACGCAGGCCTCGCCTCCCCCTCGCATAATCTGAGATGGCTCCCGAGGCCAATCTAAAAACACGGGGACGGCACACTCCCCTCGCATAATCTACATATGGGCTCCCCGGAGCCCAATCTAAAAAACATGGGGACGGTGCAGCCTCGCCTCCCCCTCGCATAATCTACATATGGGCTCCCCGGAGCCCAATCTAAAAAACATGGGGACGGTGCAGGCCTCGCCTCCCCCTCGCATAATCTACAGATGGGCTCCCCCGGAGCCCAATCTAAAAAACATGAGGGATGGCGCAGGCCTCGCCCCCCTCGCATCATCTACAGTGGGCTCTCCTGGAGCACAATCTAAAAAAATATAGGGGGCGGCGTAGGCTTCACCTCCCCCTCGCATAATCTACAGTGGGAAACGCATTACAATACAATGTTACACAATTTTATCCGTACAAGAAAAAGCGGTACAGTACAATGTTACAATCCTCCTCGCACAAGAAAAAGCAGTACAGTACAATGTTACAATCCTCTCCATACAAGAAAACGTACATCACAACGCTACGGCGCGAGGTACCACTCATCTACCTTGGCCGCCCAGTCAAGCAGTTCCTCGTCAGAGGCCCCGAAGGCAACAAGACGGCTATATTCCTCCATCGTCCACGCAAACAGCTCCCCTTCGGAAGCCCCGGAGCACACAAGGCACTCGTACTCCTGTTCGGCCCCGCGCCCGAAACGCGGCGGCTCCCCACCATCATGCACACCCGGGCCTTCTGAGGAGAAGACGACGTCTCGCCCCTCCCAGAAGGTGCAAATCTCGGCGCGCCCCCTTGCGGCCTTGCGCTCACGGAAGCGCCGGAAGTGCTCCAGCGACCCCTCCAGGTTATGCCGTTTCCATTGCTGCCACCAAGCCCCACGGTACATGATCCCGCGATAGCAAAGTTGTAGAGGCTAGGAGAGGCGAATGTGGCGCTCGGCCTTCGTGCCGCGAGGTGGCGCGGTCACCTTGATATTCCACCCTTTGGAGGGACGGGCCCCCGGCAGGCAGCCTACCGAACCATCATCGATCGGTCCTAAGGAAACCAACACAACCGTAAAACAACAAGACAAATTTAAAACCAACCGTTTCATTCCAAAGTCAGGAGCCATTACAAATTTGCACCACCCGGGCACAGAAACCGGAGCAGAACGGGAGCAGCAAAAAGAACCCTAGCCTATGAAAACTACGGCTGGAGGTGCAGTAGGGCGGAGGGTCACAACTTGTCACCCGTGGTGGCCCCCCGCCCGCTGGCACCCTCGGGAGCATCAACGGCCTTGCCCTTCGCCTTCCGCTCCAGCACCCAGCGCAGCGAAGCCATCGCAGCCTCACGTCCCTGTGACGCCCAGAAGACCTGAGCAAAAGTATTTGTCGCCCTCCGCACCAACCGCTCGTCGGCGGCCACATCGGACGCCAAGGCTAGGGCAGGGAGCGTGCCCCAAGGGCGTAAACGTGCCCGCGGCCGCCCTTCTGCAGCGACAGGAAGGCTGCCGACCAAACAACCTTTGCGCAATGATTGCCATAGGCTTGGGCGGCATGCAGGCAAATCTCGTTGCCTCGCTGGAGGCGGTCCAGCGTTCGATCAACCTCCAGAACGCTGTGCGTTCTCGGAGCCGGCACAGCCCCTAGCGCGGTCACGGTGGTCTCCATCACCTCCATGGCCTGCCAGGTGGCCCGCGACATCGACTCGAATAGCTCGTGCTCCGCAGCAATCTCCATTTCCAGGTCCCCCTTGGTGCGACGAAGCACCGGCACCTCGTCGCGAAGACCTTGCCGCTCCGCCTCCAACTCGGCCACCCGCGCCTCCAGGGCCTTCGTCTTCTCAGCGAGCTCTTGGCGCTCCGAGGAGAGCGCCTGGCTCCGTGCGTGGTGCGAATCAACCTGCCCCTGGATCTCCGCGTACTCCCTCTTGATTTCCTCGTCAAGAGCGCGAGACAACATCAGTGTCTGCAAGAGCATGCCTTTGTCAGAAATGGTAGTCACATACCAAGAAAAACAAGTTTGGCTCACCCGAGCGGGGTTCGCCTCGATCAGCCGGCGCATCTCGCCCAACGGCATCTTCTCAAAAAGGTGGGACACGATCGGTGGCGCAACGAAGTGGGCCACCTCCTCGCACACGGTGGCCGCACTGGTGCTGACCTTGAAGTTACACAACGGCCCAAGATCAGCCGTAGGAGTGGCCCCGAAGGCGCCGGTGTCATTGATACCGTCATACCCCCTAACACTGGAGTGCTAGATGCCCGCACCAGAACCCCCGCCACAGGAAGTACCGTTGATAGCTCCTCCGCTTCCTCCGCCTGCAGTACAAATGTAAGTAAAAAAAAGAAAAAAAAAATAAGGGGCCCAAGCTCACCAGGGGTGGTTGGGGCGTCGCCGAGGGTGCCTCCCACCAGGGTGTCCTCGGTCCCTCGGTCGTACGCTCCCGAGGGAGTCCCGCCGAAGGACCCCTCAAGGGCCAGGCTAGCCACACAAAACGAGCCCGTCACCTGGGCCGGCGGCGGCGAGCCACCCGCTCGGTCCGCCCCAAGGGTACGCGGGCGGCCTTCGAAGGGAAGGTTGGCGAGGCATCTACCAAGCGCGAAGCACGAGGGTCTACCGGCCCCCCACACTGCAAGGGCACATCGTCGATGGGCCCGGTTGCATTCAGCTCTTCGGGAGCTCGACCCTTACGCCGCTTGCCGTTATCTGGGTCCGGTCACTCCTCAAGACGGATAGCTGGGTCCAAGTACGCGCGGTTTAATCGCACCTCGGGCACCACGAGCCCCCGCTTTGCGTGCTCTTCGTCGGTGTACGGACCAAGCAGCTGCTCCACAACGCGGGCCGCCTCGTCCACCGGAAGCGCTACAAATCACACCAACGTCATACGCGCGATACACAAGCTAACCATCCCACACTACCACCACAGTGACATCTACCGTTCTTGCCCTCCGATAAACCAAGCGTGCGAACCCCGCTAGTCTTCGCGCCAAGGCAGATGTCCCAACCCTGCCCGAGCGGCCATATCCGGAGCGCGCAGAACTCCTCCACAAGATCGTGAGTGGAGAGCCTGCGCGTGACCGTCAGGAGGAGCTGCAGAAGCGACTCCTCCCTCGAGCTCAGCTTGATCTCCGGGGACGGGTTGAGCCGAATGGGCCCCCGAACGACCGCAGCCCGTCATCCAAGGGGGATGCATGGTAGAACCACCGTCGGGTCCAGTCCGTCTCCCATCGGTTGAGGGAGGTGGGAGCTGGCAAGTACCGAAGGAAGCGCGCCTTCGGCTGAAAATTAACGCTCCCAAAATTGAGCGTTTCGCTGGACTCCCTCTTCTTCTTCGGCTGGCAGCGAGCGTTGTGAAGATAGGCGAAGAGCCGGCCCTCACTAGCGACCCCGGCAGAACACATCACCCATTCGAAGACCCCGAGCTTCACAAGGGATTCGGGGTTAACTGGACTAGCTCCACCCGGTACAACTGCAGCACACAGCTGACCAGCCCTACGTAGGGAAGCCGGAGGCCAGCGTCAAGGAAAGACGCGAACAAGATAGCCTCGTTGTCCCGAGGCGCCGGCACTATCTCCGACCCGGGGGCTCGTGCGAGGGAGAGATCCGCAATCTTGCCCTCCCTGAGAAGCACCCGCAGCACCGCCGGTGTCACCAGCGACCGGCCTAACTCGTCTGTGTGGGCCGCCAAAACCCCCTCGTCTCGCGAACGCTTCGTCATCTAGCAGCAGAGCAAAAGGAAAGGGCGCGTGACTGGGGGGACAACCCACTCTATTTATAGCTACGCCACGCACACAAAACGACAAGGCGCGGAACCCGAAGAGACGCAACTGTACAGCGAGTGACACGTGTGCCCTAGAGCGAACAGTCGCGCCCTGTTAATGGTGCGGCGCGGCCCATTAATGGAGCGTCGCGCCCCATTAATGGAACGCCGCAGCACATTAAAGACATAGCACCCAACCAACGCCGGTCAAGGCCCGGAGCACCGGGCGACCCGGTGAACGCTCAGGCAAGAAGACAGCGCAAAAGATCGCTTCACCAAACCAAAGGGGAGGGTGTGCATGTACCCTTCGGGAGAACGACGTGGTTTCAGCCATGGCGAAGCAGGACCTCGACCGGATGGGCTTGTCGTAGGGGCGGCCCCACCGGCCCTGACGGCCAAGCGAAGCAATCATTAAAACCCTGGGAGCGGACCCCAGGTGAAGAACCCCAGCCAAGGGGCACGCAGGGCCCACGAGGCCCGGAGCAACAGGCCTCCAGGTCACCCTTGGGGTGGACCCGAAGCCTCTCCGGAGGGTCCCGGGGGGCCCCGCGAGGCCCAGGGCAGCAGACCCTCTGAGTCGCCTTCGGGGTGAACCCGAAACCTCCCCGGAGGGTCCCCGGAACCCCGCGAGGCCCAGGGCAGCAGGCTCTCCGAGTCGCCTTCGGGGTGGACCTGAAGCCTCCCCGGAGGGTCCCCGGAGCCCCGCGAGGCCCGGAGTAGCAGGCCTACTGGGTCACCTTCGGGGTGGACCCGAAGCCTCCCCGGAGCCCGCGAGGCCCAGAGCAGCAGTCCCTCCGTGTCACCTCATCGACGGGGTAGACCAGGCCTAGGAGCGCCCAGCATAGACCAGGCCCAGGAGCGTCCATCATGGACCAAGGCCTAAGCGTAGGGGGGGAAATGTCCCTGTAGCCCCTACGCGCACAGTACCTTCATAGGGTTAGAATAGTAATGTAAAGACCCTCTCATGGAGGACTATAAATAGGGGGTCACTCCCCCCATGTAAAAGGGAGAAAACAGTCCTAATTTTTCAGAATAGTCATAATCATCTCGTTCTTGTCACTGACTGGTCCCTTCTCCTGAGGATCCCCGGAGCTCCTCTATACTTGTCTGAGGTCCCCCTTCTTTTACTGTATAGCCCGTTTTTACTACGATAATGTTCTCTACTATGTGTTCGCATTATTGATTCGATATCCTCATATCCATGACCGACGAAACATAGTCATCAATCAATACATGTGCTGGTCTATAAGTCACTAGTGTTCTGGCCAGCGACATCTGTCCAGGGATACATTTAGAGTGGCATTCGACTAGGGATACATTTAGAGTGACATCATATAAGTTAAAGAGCTTCACCAACGAGTCACATACTTGTTAATATTTATAAATGATAATTCATTCGAAGAATATAATAACATTTATTATATAGCTACAGAGTATATCTCCACATTTTATGTACTTGTATATACTGCGTATGACTGTCAAGAGAGCAGTTTGAACAATTCTCACCACCACCACCAAAAAAAAAGCTGATTGAAATTTCAGGGTCCAAAAATCCAAAAGTAGCTACAGCGAAAGGGGGCGTCAAAATCGCAAGGCGACAGGTGCACAGGCTCGCAGTTGGGCACATTGGACGGCCCCGCGCGCCAAACTCCTCGCTGAATCAACTTATTGATTGATCGAATTCTTCATGAATACCTGCAACAAGCAAATTGCAAAAGTCAGAACCACAGCGTCGGTATACGTACATTACCCACAGGCCTTTTTCCTGTGCCATGTCTACCTACAGTCGTTCCTGCCATCCTATTCCTAGCTACTCGATCACACCGATCATGTCAAAAATTGCGTATCTTGTCTTTCGTTGCAACTCGCCAAATTGCCATCACCCATGCTAAAAGACTATACAGTTCGCACTACGTTATTCGTGGTGGATAACGAGTTGGTTTGACTCGCCTCGGTAAAACTTGTTAAGAAAATGAGCTCTGTTCAGCTCAGCTTGTTAAGTTAATGAGTAGAATACTAGACTCAGCTCATTAAAAAACTCAAACTCGACTCGTTAGGCTCATTAAGAAAATTAAAAGATCACAGCTTAGAACTTGTTAGACTCGCTACAAAGGAAAATCAGCCAAATAAAATTTTCAAAAAGGTATGATATCACGGTTTAGGGCTTAGACCTCCCTAGACCGCCTAAGGATTACTAGGATGGGCTGGTCTGGTGCTATTGCTCAACTATACTGGTTTTTTAATAAGCTTAACGAGCAACTCGTGAGTCAGCTCGAATTCGACTCGTTAAGAAAATAAGCTAAATTGCCGACTCGATTCGGCTCATTAAGGGACCGAATTCAAGTCAAATCGAACTGAGCTCTTAATAAGTCGAGATCACTTGCGAGTTTTGAGTTTTTTTTTCACTCTTATCCGTTACCCTACGGGGATACGGGATGAGAAAATGACGCAACTGCTCTCGATGGCCCGAACACAAAATCACGAGAGGACATGTTTTTTTTTCCCTGCTGCACACATCCCTGCCCAGCTCTCTCTCCCTCCATTGCTGCCACCGCTACTCATCCATCTCAAAACAAGTAATAACGTATGCCAACATTTCAGCAGCACTTTGACAACACAACAATAGCATTCAAAATTTGCCAACAATCAATTTGTAATATGTATAACTGCTTATATGTAGAGCATTCAGAGTTAGTGTCATCTCCTCGCTGGTTCCGTGCAGGAGCTGTCGCAGGGGAGTAGGCAACGTAGGGTAGATGCGTCGTAGGGAAGAGCTGGCGCGATCGCAGCAGAGGGGAGGTGGGTAGGGGCCGGCGGCGCCGGTGAAGGGAGGGACGACGGTTGGGTTGGGGTTGGGACCTATTTAGTTTGGCTGGACATGGTTTGGTGTGGGCAAATTAGGAATTAGTTTAGCTAGATCTGTCTCTTTCTCCCACGCGAAAACATTTCAAAATGCTGCAAAATTGGAACGAAGAGGGACGGCGATGGTATTTTAAGGTAACGGAGTGCGAACTGCATGGTATTTTGGCAAGGATGGATGAACAGGTGGTATTTTGGCAAGTTGCAAGGAACACGATGGTATAGATTTTTGCACTTTCCCTTGAACGAACCAAAAAATATTCGTAGAGGTTAGATGTTCATACGTAGTATGTGTAGTTTTGAGCTCCGAGACCTAATTCGACTCACTCGATCCTCGCCTAGCAACAAAGCTAGCTCCCTCGATCACGTCGGGTTGTGTTGGTGATATGCCTTAGAGGTAATTGTGAAAATGATTGTATCACTTCTATGCTTATAAATAATTAAATAATATGTTATTTTAGTTGTAACATATGATCTTATATCATTATGTGTAACATTAATGATGTATATATTAGAAAATATATTGATTGATGATCATGTTTCACGGATTATAGGTATGGGATATTAAATAAAAAATGTGGACATGTGTTGGAGAATATAGTGTTAGATTGATCCACCTTGAGACACTGCCGAAATTATTATATTTTTAAGTATCGTCAGTTAGTGTCTGTTGATGATCAGAGCACAGGGTTCCCTGTCAAACTTACTCGGGAAAGTATTGCGAGAATGCTATCAAGTGAAGACCATGTATTGTTGTGAACACACTGAATGCTTGTATGAGAATACAAATGTTGTTACAAAATGATCGTAATGATCGTAACTAATGAATGAGTACTGTTATCAATCTATATCTACAGAGAACGTGGGCTACCCCTTTATAGTATTTGAAGGTGTGGTAGTTAATGCTGCTAAAAGCACCTCTAATCTTCACGTAAGTTCGTCATGAGAATCTTGAACCGTTGCGTCTATTGGTCAACTGTCGTAAGTTACCAAATGTGCCAAAAGCCACCTTCCCGCTAGTCACGTGGGTAACTATTGGTGTCTCTCGACCAGTTTGTTGGTCGGGGATTGTCCAAAGCTGTATGACTGGTCGGACAATATCCATAGCTGATCGTTCATGACCTAAACTGGTCGTCGACCAGTTTGGCTGCAATAAAGGAGAATTAGACTTCGTTTATATACTGGTCGCAAGTCCATAATCATAAATAGAGTGGGTCTCTATTAAGTGGGCATTCTTTGATAGAAACTTTGACTTTGACCAAAAAAAAAAAGGTTGAAACAAATCGGTTTGAATATGATCCGTTCATGTGGCTTTGTACCTTAATGGGCATCTAGTGTACAGTTCCACTAAAAAGGTTGTTTACAAGGTGAGTGTAGGGCTTTTGGATGTAATGTCGCACCATCCACGAAAACTCTAGCTGTCACCTCTCCGAAGGTCGTGTCGTGCACTCTAGTGCTAGCACACCGACGCATAGCGTTCTACCCATAGATGTATGGAAACTATAGAGGCGCTATTGTTGTTCATGATGCGCCGATTGGGGACGATCCGCAACGTAGAACGCAAACGGCTACTGGAGGAGACGATCAGTAGCCAAGGATGTTGGACGATTGACTACTTGCACCGCATCGACGCGCGCAAGTTGGACTGAGTTGCTCCAATTCTTCTACCATTGTACTGCGCGTCTAGTGGTAATGATACATGATTTCTTATTATAGCTTTTTGGTTTACATTGTAGGTTTTTTTTTAAAATTTTGTGCTGGAGTAGGCTACCCGTATCCAAACAGCTTGACACGTACCCTAGTCAATAGTAAAACAGCCTACATGGATCGATCCCGAAACAATTACTTTGCTCAATCTTTAGGCCTTCAGTTCGTTTGCAAAAGCTCATCAGACGGTCGATGCGCGTACGTATATACCGATATGCATGCATCAGGAAACATCCCAGGACGGCCAGCCCCGAATTAGATTAGGCGGGAAACATCACACGGCTAGCTCGATCACACGGTGGTCCACAGAACAGAACAGAACAACCTCTACCTGAGCAGCCTGCACCAGTACCAAAACATGATCGGCTTTAAAGAACACACCAACTTGCAACCTGTAGTTTGTAGCCCAGCTTGCAAATAACTTTGCAACGATACATGCAAGAACATGCACAGTCTGCTGCGCAAATCTAGCACGTTGATTTTCGCTTTCGAAGGAAGAGTGGCAGATGCATTCCGTTAAATCTAGCACGTCTGTAGAATGAATGCGTCGCCGGTCAGTGCAAAGTAGATGCACGTACGTACGTACGTCGTAACTAACTCTGAGTCTAGACCATTGTACGGTTTTCTTCTGCTCACTAGCAAACCTAACAAATTAGGTCGCGCCATGTCAGTTTGACCCAGCAGTTACCAGTGAATAATAACCTGCGACGTCCCAGCACACCTCAACTAAATCAACAAGGTAGCGATTGAACCAAAATACACCACAAATTAACTAACCAACCAATCTAGACGAAGGAAGTTTGCTTGGAGGACTTTTCTCCTATCAACGGTTAATTTCTCTCACGTTAATAAAATTAACGACTGATAGGGTAGACCCTCTCCCCTTCAGATTTCCTTCCCAATTTAAACCAGCATGGATAATGCAGATTGAGCAGTTAGTGAATCCGCCCCCATGCTGCTTAGCAGCCAGTACCATTCCGACACGTGCCGGTTGGCCAGGTCAATCAAATAGGAAGAGAAGACTAGCTTGATCGCTGTGAGCCAGGAAGAATGCCGTGTCAGCCAAAGCGGCGATAATATAAAGCACATAGTAAAATTACTACAGTGATAATATAAAGCACCATTTATGTGCGTTGAAATTACTGTTCATACCACCATTCTTTATGGGTCTTATCTTGCGTCCGTCAGTCGTGCTTAGTCCTCGGAATTCCGGATTCCAAATCTTTACCGAATTTACCCTGGCCTCAAGTTCTCTCCAAACTTCCGGGAAAAAAACATGAGCTTCCCACAGCATATATAATAGCAGAAGTTCAAAACAGCCAAAAAAAAAAAACCCCCCCTTAAAATACCATATCCTCGCCGGTGGCTACGTTGCCACATAATCACCTCATTTCAGGCGAGTGGCCGGTGACCTTGTTGAAACCTATAATTAACTTGGTTTTCTGTCAGGGCAGCCTGTTGGGTGCTGTAATTTACCAGTTAGGCTAAACCTGGGTTGGTGCCTAAACCGGATGTTTATTCCTGCATTCATTATTA
Organism: Hsuehochloa calcarea; assembly: GCA_036346395.1. Taxonomy (NCBI): domain Eukaryota; kingdom Viridiplantae; phylum Streptophyta; class Magnoliopsida; order Poales; family Poaceae; genus Hsuehochloa; species Hsuehochloa calcarea. Next base: position 32,927,126 of record CM070596.1, read on the forward strand.
ATTAATTAGCAATAATCTCCTGTTTGGTGTACGTATACAGGAGTAAACTGGTGGTTAGTGCGTCACCTCAGTTCCAGCATTGATCCCATGCATGCATGCTTGCCACTCAACCAAAAGACTAGACGGCTAATCATATCCGTCTGCGCATAGTGACACGCCACTAACCACCCTCCTCGATGCATGATTAATTCAGAGCAACTACTCACGTACACTACCATAAATCGTTTATTTCTCGAGTGTCTATATGTTTATCGAGTGTTTGGATGGATCATAGGACACTCAGGAAGAAAAGTTCGCACTCGGTAGAAATAACTTTCCCTAATGTACCGAGTGATCAGGACGAGAGGCAACAGTCGTACATATTAAAACAGGGTCTCAACACGGTCTGGACGGGGTGAAATATAATCCTGCCTAAAAATAGAAATACTCAGGAAAGAAAGTACAGTCGGTTGTGCCCTTTTTTTCCGCTGCGCCTTTTTTCGCTGCTAACCCTACATCCCCAATCCCCGCAGCCGCCTCCCCGTCCTCCTCCTCCTTCTCCCTCCTGCTCCCCCCGCTCCCGGCACCTTCCCTCCTCCTTCCGCGCCCGCGCTGCCCTCCTCCTTCTCCTCGGCGCGTCTGGTTCCCTACTCGTCCGCCGCTGTGGCGTCTCCTCCCCCCAACTCCCTACTCCCGAGCGTCGCCGCCCTCCTCCTCCCTCCTCCGCCCGCCTCCCTCCTCCCTCCTCTCCAGCAACCTCCTCCTCCCTCGCCCCTGGCCAGATTTGGATCTTGCGACTCCCTTCTCTGGTTCCCACGCCCTCCTCCTCCCTCCTCCTCTCGCATTGACGTCCCACCTCCTCCCCCAAATCTGGCGCCTCCATCTGCACGCTGGAGACTCCTGGTTCCCTTTCTTTGCTACTTCTTCTTTTTCTTTCTTCTACTTGCTTCTTCATTCATCCCTTCATTTCCCATGGCGCCTCTCCCCAGCTCTCTCGGTCGTCCCCTGGTGGCCCAGCCCGGCCCTCCATGGCCCCGCCCCTGGCCGCCTGGTCCCCTCCCTGTGCCGCCTCAGCTCGGTTCTAGAAATTACTCCCGATTTGTTTTCCCCAATTTTTGTTATTTTGGTTTTTATGTTTTTCTTGACTCATGCCCTGATGCTTGTTATTTATGGTTCATGCATGAACATGGTGGGGGTGGGTTGCGGTTCCGGGGCTTTGGCTTGGGGTGATGTTGAGTGTGGTGCTGTGCACTGAGGTATACTCCCCTCTTCCTCTCTATCCTGTTCCCTCCCCTTACTCTGTGACGGATGTTTGGATGATGATATGGTTGTGGGTGGATGTTACTTGTGCAGTGGGTAGTTCATATTAGATGGTTTGGTTATGGCAAAAAACAACAGCTGGGGGGAAAGGTGGGCTACTAAATGGGTTCTCCAATAGAGGGGCAAAACCAGAAAGGAAACATTGAGCATTAGTCGTAGGAAGTAATGGTTAGAGATGTCCAAGTTTGTTCAAAGGTAGAAATTCCCAACACTTTGTGATAAACTTATGTTATACATCGGGTTTGTTGGCATGCAATGCAAATATAATCCAAGAAGCCGTAAAAGATGTTTCATTGGAATTACGATGTGCATTCTTTTTTTTTCTATGGGGCACATATGATAAAATTGGAAAGATGTACCTCATATTTATTTTCAGTATTTTGGATTGTATACATTACTAGCATTACTTAGTACTTACTGGTACTAGTATGCTACTTATTAACATTAGATTAGAGGCTTTCATAAACTCCATATTAATCATGGAAAAATTGTTGAAATTTTCAGCATTAGAGGCGGGAATGCATTACTAAGGACCTTTTATTTTCATAAGAAGACATCTTATAACTTGAGCCCACTTTAAGGTCAGCCAAGGGACTGACAACTAGGGAGGGAGGAAATGGCCAAGTCAAACTTTAGAGGCCACATAAAAATCAATTAATCAAAACTATGGTTCAACCCTCTCCATGTTAATTGCAATACATCAGTCCAACTCTGCAATACAAGATCAAGTTTCATGTTGGTTGGTCCAATTGAACTTCCATTTCACTTTAGACAATACATTCCTTTGTAGGATTGCTAGTATAGATTGTTGGTTCCTGTGTAGTTTGCAGGATGACTTTTGTTATCTCAACTGAACCTTGCTAGTGCACTTTTTTTATGGGAAACCTTTCTAAGGCACTTGTTCTCCTTTAGTGATTTAGAAACATAGTATAACTCATTTAGATTTGTCATTGGTAGTCAAACTCTGGCATTCGGCCATACACATGATGTGCCACATAGACTACTTGGACTAGCCCACAATTGACAAAAAGGTTAATGTTTGTGGCATTCTTCCTTGAACTAGTGACTCAAGGATCTCCTGCATCTTTGTATCAGAAGTACTGCCTGTGAGATACTCATGTTTCAGCATATACTTCAAAATCTCATCTTGTAGGGATATCGAATGTGCCAATATACTGGTGCATGCCAATGGATCTATAAAACTTGTAGACTTTGGACTCGCTAAGGAGGTTTGATTACTGCCTTGAAAAATCTGGATAATTTTGTGTTTGATCTTTGAATACTTTTGTTATTCCATACACTACCTCCGTGATGTAATAATGTTGTATCAATCTGGATTAGTTACTCTTATTCAATCTCAAATGACTATGAACTATATGAGTAGAACCATCGTGCTCTTTGAGTATATAAGATAATGGTGCAGTCATGTAAAACAATCTAATGCATAATACATTGTAGTAGAGTCAATGGTATGATATAGAGTAATGATTTCACTCCGTAGAGTCAATAACTGATCCATGATCATCTTTTGTAGTTGAGCATTGGGAGCGACAAGTTGAAGGTTAACTCATGCACCTCGACAATTGGTGTACCATGTATTCACTCCGTGAACTACTTGGAACTGTTATATGTATCATGTCTTATGCCTGGCTTTTCGAATTTGAACTCGACTATGTTGTGGATGTCCGATCTATATATGTGAATGTTGTATTGTGAACTCGAACATGTTGTGGATGTACTATCTATATATATGAATGTTGTATTGTGAACTCGAACATTATGTTAATGTTGTTGCATCTATATATGTAATGATTTGTGGCTAATTGGTGATATTTTTCTTGTTGTGGAATGTATGGTATGTTTGATTGCCGAGTTTCCTGTCAGCCTGAGCCTGGTTTAAAATAAAATGCATTGTACGTACAAAATTGGTGCATATGATGTTCGGGTAATTCCTATGTGTCCTTAGTTGACATACACTCGGGAAAATTACGAATATGCATGCGTGCTGGATCGCCACGTGGCTAGATTTCCTGAGTGTAGTTGACATATACTCGGGACCATTTCCCTACTTTCTCGAGTGTCAACACTCGGTAAAAGTATTCCGTTACGATGGCTAAACCCGTTGTTGCACTTATTCTCCTGAGTGTTGGGTGTTTCCCGAGTGCACATCCGAACACACGGCAAATTTGTGTCTTCCGAGTGTAACACTCGGGAAACCAGTTTTTACCCGACGAAACTGTTGCGAGTGAGTTTTTCCGACGACTGATCTTTAGGAATTAGTTTTTCGAGTGTTTTGTGTTACTTTCCCGAGTGTATTCGAGCACTCGGGAAATCTTAATTTGTCGTCGTTGCGACATGTATATCGATCCATGGAGAGTTGTTCTGCTTTTATTCTAGTAACTTGTAGTTCTGTTAGTACTATTTCCATTTAGATAATGTTCTGTCTCCATGCATATGCATGTCGTGTTGTGCTGGATACAGCTGTGGTATACGTACAAGGAGCAATGTATACACGAATCTGAATCCACCTTCTCTCAGTGCTACCATGTCCATGGTGGATAGAGACATCGATATACACACGCTCTTCTTCGTTTCCTCACTTTGAATAATTTCTTTAATTTGTGAAGACCAGTTTGCATAATTAATGTCTATTTCATCAGGAGGCTTCCAAAATTGGGTCATATATGGTTAGATGAATTGTGAAGTCTCGAGAACGATCTATTTTCCCTTCAAGAGAGAGAGAGAGAGAACGGTCTATTTTTATTTCCCCTATAAAAAATGGTCAACTGCTTTGCTTAACAAACAAGCCAGCTAGCTAGCTCAAACCCTTTTGACTAGACAGAAGCATGCAGTCGCAGATACACGTAGCTAGATGGCAACGGCCGGGACAGGTAAGGTTCGTTCTACCGATCATTTTCAAATCTTGTTAACGACGCTAGCTCTCCTAAAAGGTCTCTGCGAATCTGGACGTCGTATCCCATCTTTAATCCGAATGGCATGTGACAAGGCGATTAATCTGAAACTTACTTGTAACCACTGCACTAATTCCATTCAGTTTCTCGGTCGGTTGGTCCCATGTCACTTTCACAAGTGCCAGAAGTAGTACAATATCGTGGAGAGCTAGAGCTTGCGAGATTTAAGTAGTCACACCGCTTGCTTGCAGCATGACAGTTTGCTCCAAATGTCTCTAAACATGCATTGATCAGTATGTTCATATACAAGGGGAAAACTAGCATTTGCACGTACGTACATTCGGTGGGCTGAAACGAGACCCAGTGTACGTGGGATTTCCACCGGGAGTTTGGAGGATCCCTCAAACTTTACATCTGTGATACTATAAGACATTCCTGGGCAATCACTCAAGTCAGTAACAAATCCCACATCATGCGCACATGTTGGAATATTTGTTGCTCACAGCAGGTGGAGCTGGAAATATGTTAAATCATACAAGGTAAAGTGGGCGCTGACGATGAGGCATTGCATCACATGATTCAGTTGGGTCTCAATATATTATCCTCCTGCTTCTTTCGTCGGCTAGGTCCCGAATCGGTTCAGCCTGCAGGCCCGGACTGTGCTGACTTGGCACTCCACGAAGCTAGCAGTAAATCACAGAGGCCATATGGCAACACTACGTGGCATGTTGTTGCCACGTCACCATCCTTCTTGGAAGCATGGCGATGGCGTATTCCCTGCACGCACCAATCATCAATTCCGCTCTATAAATTAATGGGCAGCGTGCAAATCAAAGCGAGCCAATTGGTTCAGCTGAAAGGGTATGAACCGACGCTGAATTATTTAACATTTCTACGAGATCGTCTCTCAATAAGTGGCCAGCTTTACATGTCGACATGGCGGTGCTGAGAGCGACGTTACTGATAAGATCACAAGCAGGGCACGTACGGTTGTTATGCAGAAGCAGGCGGCCGATTGGTACAACGAAAAGATGGCCCCGTGTATCTGGTAGCACTTGTCGTGTATGTAGCTAGCTTTTTTTCTAAGCTGATTTGTTATTTGCCAGGCGTTGCCGACCCCTGTGAACGCCACCACTAGCATGCACTGCGATTTGATCCCCGAATATATGCTCAGGGAAAACCTTTTCTCTTGAAAGACATACTCCTATCACATCCAGCGTCTATTTCGACGCCTCGCTTTGGCTCTTGGAGATATCACAAGTCCTCAGCGTACAGATTACGTCGGAAAAAACTTTTTATCTCTCAAAAGGACATCCCTTATCTCATCTGGCCTCTATTTTGATGCTTTGCTTTCGATACTATATTAGCATTAATCCTGTGGAGAGATCATAAGTCTTTAATGTACTATTTACATTGGAAATAGCTTTTTATCTCTCAAAGGGACACCCCCTGTCTCATCCGGTGTCTATTTTAACGTCTAACTTTTGAGATACTATATTAGCATTGGCTCTGTGGAGAGATCACAAATCCTCAACGTACTGATTACGTTGGAAATAGCTTTTCATCTCACAAAGGGACACCCCTTATCTCATTCGGTGTCTATTTTGACGTCTTGCTTTCGAGATACTATGTTAGCATTGGCTCTGTGGAGAGATCATAAGTCCTCAATGTACTGTTTACATTGGGAATAGCTCTTCATCTCTCAAAGGGACACCCCCTATCTCATCCGGTGTCTATTTTGACGTCTTGCTTTCGGGATACTATGTTAGCATTGGTTTTGTGGAGAGATCACAAGTCCTCAACGTACTGATTACGTTGGGAATAGCTTTTTATCTCTCAAAGGGACACCCCCTATCTCATCCGGCATTTATTTGACATCTTGCTTTCAAGATAGTATGTTAGCATTGGCTCTGTGGAGAGATCACAAGTCCTCAACGTACTAATTACATTGGGAATAACTTTTTATCTCTCAAAGGACACCCCTATCTCATCTGGCATCTATTTTGACACCTTATTTTCGAGATACTATGTTAGCATTGGCTCTGTAGAGAGGTCACAAGTCCTTTGTTAGTGGCATGCATATATGCTTGTTGGTGGCGTCGGGGGAAGAAGATGAGATGGCATAGGAGAACATCCCCATCAAGCCATCAGTCTTTTATTATTTATTTATTTTCTTTTTTGATATGTGTAAATTTACCTCTACATATATAAATTAACAAATTTATTGCAATAGAGAACAAACTGCAACATATAAAAAAATCATAGAATAAAAACAAAAATTTGGGAAAAGAAAGCGTTAAAAAGCTCATCTTGCAATCTTGCAACATCACGGTCCAAAAAAATAATGAAGAACGTGATGCAACATATCAAAAAAAGGATGCAACATTTTTTTTGATGGTCGTAATATTTTTTTCGACGGGCCGCAACATATAAAAAACATGATGCGATATTTTTTTCGATGGGTAGCAACATCAGAACCATAAACGCATTTAGAATCTACAAAATTTTCAATCAAACCAAAAAAAAAAAATCATACAGGCTGCAACAAAAATTTGTAACCTCCTCGGCCGTCTGCTGTACCGAGCTCGTTGAGCTCGAGCCCTCCACGATAGCGGCGGCTGCTCCGACTTCTCCGGCGTCCAGATCTGCTCAGCCACCGCCGCCGCCGTCACCACCTTCTGCTTGGGCTTCTCAGGCGTCAAGATCTGGTCGGACAACACGGCAGCCGCCGCCAACAACAACAACGACTTCTTCAGCTTCTGCGGCGTCGGGGCACTGCACGCCGACACCGCGTCCTTCTTCGAATGCATGGCCGCGTCCATCTCGGGGAGGATTTGGTTGTGGAATTAGTAGTGTTTGGAGGATTAGCTGAGGATGTTTGGTTTGATTTTTAAGAGGCGGGATGGGGTGGAGTGGGATATGACACTGAGACTCTGGGAGACACGGAAGGATGGGTAGCATGTGAGTACCCACGGGACAAGTGAAGCGTCTGATTTTTTTTTATTTGCCTTGTATGTCTGTGTCCTATCAATTTACATACACTAAATAGGTGTTTAAATACAACCATCCCTATGCATAGTATGCATATGTTGTATCTAAGCCCCACAAAATCATTAATTTATTCTCTCCTACCCGACCTCCACCTTCTCTCCCCCCTTCTCAATCTCTGCCCTCTAACTTCCTTGGTTTTCTCTGTTGGGAAACTATGGGCTCGGCCCAGCAGCCGGCCTATGTATGGGCACCCCATCACAAACCCTAGCAGGGTCTGTAGACTATAAATAATGGGTGCTAGTCATTGTAAAAGATTGATCGTATGAAGAACAATAAAGAGAAGTAAGAAGCCCCCTACATCTCTGTGTTCCTGTAAGATCGAGGTGGCCGACTAGAGGGGGGTGAATAGGCGGTTTTAAAAATTTATCGGGCTAAACCAATATATAAATGCGGAAGCTAATAGCGAATTGGTTTTGTACAATTAAAACCTAAATCAACTAGGCTCAACTAAGTGCACCGACAATACAAGAGAGCAATCATACAATGATATATAAGCAATTAAAGCAAGAATGTAAATTGCTCAAAGTAAAGCACAAGATAAAAACAAGATGGACACACTTATGTTTTACCGTGGTGTTCGGAGACTTGCCGGTCTCCCCTAATCCACGTTGAGGTAAGCCCAACCACGTTGGACCGGCTCCTCAAATGAGCACACACCTCCGAGGTAAGTCCAACACTTGGACCGGTTCCAAACCGAACCAACACCTCGCTCCACTATGGTTGCTCTTCCTCCACTTCGGAGATGGCGAGCACCAAACCACTCACAACACGCCGGGCCTTCTCACAAGCTTCTTGAGAAGATCACCGGCACGACGCCTCCACGCCGTCTAGGTGTCGGCAAACACCAAGAGTAATAAGCCAAGTCCCTTGCTTGACTCTCACCACGTGCAACGAATGCACAAGCTCAAGTGGATACAAAATCCACCTCTAGATGCAACACATGCAACTAGAGACCTCCCTCCTTGCTCACAAGGTGCAACACATGCACAATTGAGAGGAGAAGCTCACACTAGCTCAAGTGAGTGAAATGGGATGTCAAAGATTGTCTCTCAACCGGCCAAGGTGGGTATTTATAGCCCACACACAAAAACTAGCCGTTGGGAGCATAAATCCTCAAAAATCAGGATAATCGGAAGTTCCGCCGTGCAAAAATCGGAACTTCCGTTTTCTACTGTTCATGGGCCGTACGGGTGCATAACGGCTCAAACAATAGCCGTTAAAACTTTTGGTGCGGAAGTTCCGCAGTACAAATATCGGAACTTCCGATTATCGGAACTTCCGCAGTACAAAAATCGGAACTTCCGCAGCCCAATTTCAGCACAGACGATACTCGGTAAAAATGTCATAACTTTTGACTCCGATGTCGGAATTGAGTGATCTCGGACTCTATGGAAAGCTTATTCAGAGGGCTACACAACCCACCTATTTGATTGATATCAAACACATTTGATCAAATCAAAAAGTACAACTCCAAAGAGCCACTATCATGATCTAAGTCCAAATAAATAGCAATAAGCAATCTTAGACCATGCCAAGGGAAAATGCATGAATCCCAACGATTTGCAAAACACATTTGCAAACTTAGATCATGCCACAAGGTGTAGGTACATGGACTTCAACCAATTACAAAACACATTCGCAAAAGTATAGTCACATGCTACAAGGATTAACTGCATAAGCCTCAACTATTTACAAAACACATTCGCAAATAATAGCATCATGCCATGTAGAGCTAGAGCAAGCAAGATTGAGCTATCAACACATGATGAGACTCAAGCTACTAGACAAGACCCCTCTTAATAGTACGGCAACCTATACTAGCAATCCGGTCTTCCAACCAAACACCAAGACCGGTAAAAGACTAGGAACACATCCTTAGCCCTAGCTAGTCATACCTTTGCCATGAGCATCTTCTTGAAGCTTGATGACGCACATCTTCACTTCAAGTCCGGGTCATCGTCTTGACATGCATCAACCCATGATGCATCCTTTACTTGACCTCCATCAACACATGATGGGTCTTCTCTTGACTTGACGATCAACTCATGATCATCTCGTTCTTCGAGATCTTGTTATGCATCAACACACGATACATCCTCTTCTTGAACCTTGACTTGATGACGATCAACTCATGATGTCATCCAAAGTCTTCGTCACCCTAGAACATAGCCTATTCATCCAACTCATGAAAAATGTTAGTCCCACAATGATTAACAATAATTATCAAGATATACATGCAACAAATGCTTCTAAACAAACTATTGTAGAAAGGTGCGGTACTACCGCCAACTATCATGCGGTAGTTCCGATTATCGGAAGTTCCGCTCATTTCATTATGGAACTACCGCACTTGCGAAAATGGCCAAGTCCCTAAAAGGGTACTCTCGGAAAAATCAAACCGCGCATTTTTCGGACCATCCGATAATCGAACTTCCGCTCTTATCATTGCGGAACTTCCGCACCTCGAGAAATCGGCTAAGTCTCGAAACCGGATGCTCTCTGGAAAAATCAAGCCGCGCATTTTTCGGACCATCCGATAATCGGAACTTCCGCTAGTATAACGCCGGAACTTCCGATTGTGCACAGAGAAAGAGATTTTGCTTTTGAAACCAAACCAAAAGAGAATGCATGATCCTAAGTTGATCTTTTACCATCTTTGTATTTCCTTTTCATGTCTTCATTCAGACTCCGGGACTAAGCCTTGAACACATCTTAGCACACACATTAGTCCCACAATACAATTGCAAATAATTGAATATAAAGCAATATGAGTATATATGAACTACACAAGTTTTATATACTCAAAGGATTTGTTTCAAAGTAATGATCCTTAATATATGAGGAGAATGGAATATGGATCAATACTTACGAAACCACAAAATATAGAGTGAACTCCCCCTAAATGTGTGCATACACAAATGTGTAATAAGAACATATGCACATATTCAAGTTTAACTTATGGTTGAGTTCAACCTATATTTTGGATTCGAGGAATGCAACAATATATAAGATTAAGATGTCGATTGCATACCTCATTGAATTTCACCTTTATATCCAAATGAGACTATACAAGATATTACTAGATAAAAGAGTTAGTCTCATATTTAGATTTGTCATTAATCACCAAAACAATCCATTAACTCATAATGGCGGGTCTAGATCTTTCAATCTCCCCCTTTTTGGTGATTGATGACAAATCCATTTTCAATAACAACATTTGGATATAAATAGACATAACAGAGAATTTAAGTTAATGAACTCTGTCTATGCATGCCATAAGGTGAAATTTTAAAACGTCAATCATTATGCATATGAGAATGATATACTATACATTTAATGCATTCTCCCCCTTTTTGGCAATTCTCCCTCTTTTGGCATTTTAAACAAATGAAACATCCAAATGGAAGAGTATTGATATAAACATTCTCCCCCTTTTGGCATAAATCACCAAAAACACAAGATAAAGCTTAGCCAAAAGGAGTTTTCGTAAATCAAGGAGCTTAGTCACAAAAAGTATGAAATAGACTCATATGACCAAAGGAGATTTTGTTCTCAAGATATGAGAGGAGAAACAAAGATAGGTTATAAACCTATTGATCATAACATTTTCCCTTTTAAATCAGAATATTGAGAACCACTTGAAATGATACGACTTGAAATGATATTTCAAATACATTCAAATAATCTCCTACTTTGAAGTCTTCTCAAGAACATTTTCAAATTCCAAAACGAGAAGATCAAAGATGGCCAATACTGAAAATATGTGGAAGCAAGCTCAGAAAAATATGAAATTAATCATGGAGCTAGTGCTGGCATATACACACAATTTTCATTTTGGGAGGCTTAACCAAATGTCAACCAATTTAAATATATGAAAATCACAAAGTTTCATAAAACTGAAAAATTCAGGATTTTCAGATTTTGACAATTCATTTGAGCCTCAAAAGACAGCTGAGAAAATGGGTAAAATGGTTCCAATAAATTTGAGAAAATTTTTTTAACATAGAACCACTATAGAGGATCAAATTTCATTATTATAGCTTCCTCTAATTGTGAACCCATTTAAAGATACAAAATTCACAAATCTGCTCAAAACCATGCATAAATCTGAAATTTCAGCTTTTGAGCAAAGAGAGAAAAAGTCAAAACTTTTTCAATTCAAGTCGAAATACCTTAAAATTTGGCAGAAATAAACTTTAGACTCCTGAGAAACTTATCCAAGAAGAATTTTCGAAAAAGGAGTCTCCAATCAAAAGATATGCCAATTTAAGCTTTGAAGGTAAGATTTTAGTTTAAAGAGAAGAAAAGTCAATACTTTTACAAATGAAGTCCAAATTCTTTGAAAAGTTCCAGATTTTAACTTTGGACTATTTAGAGTGTTTTCCAACAAGAATTTTTTAAAAAAGGACTTTTCTTTCAAAAAGATATGGCAAAATGCGCATTGAAGGTATATAAAGAGAGCAATTTTGCCTTTAAGATCCAAAATGCAAGCTAATTTGGATTTCATGGAGTTTTTCACTTTGTTAGCTTTGTATGAGTTAGAAATACTATTTCAAGCCAAGATACACAAAGAAATCCGGCTCAAATAGCAAAACTCACTATATGCAAGAATAGGTCATTTTGGGTCAAAGCGAGTTTTTCGGTGAATTTCAAATGAGTATAGATTTTCAACAGTTGGTCTTTTGTAAAAACTTTGAACTTGAGAAATGTTTGAAATGACCAACCCTATGAGTTTGGTATTGAAAACTTTTTCAAAAACTCAATAGATTTTGATTTAAGGAAATAGGTCATTTAATTCAAAATCAAGATCATATAAGATCCTTTTGAGGCCAAATTTTCTATTTTGTTTCCAAAGTAGGAATTTTTACTTCAAAAGCATTTGAAAACATTTGAAATACATTTTTAGATACTTTTGTGTAGTTTTTCACAAGATTGACCGTTTTGAGCAAAAAGCCACTTGTAAAAAATATTTGGACTTTCGAATGGAAGGCTTGATTTTGAAAAGCTAATCTTGCATATGATTTATAATGTCACTCCAAGAATACCAAATGAAGCAAATGAGAATGAAACACGTTCATTCACAAGATCCAATAAATTATTTTGGGCAAATAGGTAAAATAGTTTCCCAATATTAATACTTTACCCAATTTTTTTTTTATTAAGCCCAAAAATATTAATAGGTTTTTCACAAAGAAAAAATTCCCTTTACACAAAGGTTCCAAAAAAAACTTTCTCCTTTGACACACAAAGGTTCATCATCCATCTTGTCATCTCTTAGACTATATTCATCCATAATTGAATTTTGCAAGGTGCTCGAAGTTCTCTTCTATTGATCTTCCATGAAAGCATTCCAAAGAGAAGAGAGAATTTTGATTGACATGAGAGAATTGTGGATACCATTTTAACGAATAAGATGATATCACTTGAAAAGATGAGACTCATGCCAAGATCAAGATGATCAAAAGAAGAAGCTACCACTTTTAAAAGAATACCACTTGATAGATGCAATTTGCATTTGCAATCGTGGAATAGCGATAGTGGGTAGCTAGCAAGGATATAGAGGATCAACTTGATCACTTTGAAGTAGCCACAAAAGATTTAGAATTGAATTGGAATGAAATGGCTGTTTTGTCGAAAAAATCGGAAGTTCGCCGTTTAACTTATCGTCATCGGACTTGGAAGTTCCTCGCTTATAACGCCGTGAGTTCCGATTTTCCCGAACTTCGAGGATTGATCTTGGAATTTTGAAGAAAAGAAGGAATTGTTGTATTTTACTCCAAATCTTTGCACAATCAATCAAATAAACATCTTTGGAGTATTTCCAACTTATATAGCCCATAAAAATAAAATTTAAAATAGTTTTTATAAATTAAGCTTTTGGTTTTCTAAAAGAAACATATTTCCATGAACTTTCATCAAAAGATCCAAATTGAGCAAATGATGAATTTTAAAGCATCCAATTGCATGTATGAGTCATAAATACCATTATGAACATATTAATATGAAGAATTTTGGTTCATATGGAAAAACTCACTTAAGTGCTAGAAAGTGACCACTTAGGTCATAGTAGTATTTTGGATGAGTTTGAAAATCAAATATCTTTTTCTAGGTTGGTCTGTTGAAAATCCTTTGAATACCAAAAATGTTTAGATTAACCAACTCTAGGATTTTCCTTTTGGCAAGATTTTCAAATTCCTTTTAGAATAGATTTTACACAAAAATCTAGTTTATGTCAAAAACAAGATACTATAATGTAGGATTTTGGCTAGAAATGCATTTTTACTTAAAATAGGTTTTCTAAAGCCAAAACCTTGATAAACCTTTCAAAAGCATTTGTATACATTTTGCAATTAATTTTTCAAAGAATTACTAATAGTTATCAAATTTTTGACTTTTGGCTAAAAGGCTTATTTTTGAAAAGCAATACTAGCACTTAATTTATTTGGGCACATTTAGGGATGTGATATACATGGCTATGATTTAGCACTCCCCCTTAATGTGCTACTTCCAACTTGCTCAAAATATTAATAACAACATTATGAACATAGAGCAAGAGCACCCCTTTTAATAAGATTTTCATGAAATGCAACCTACACAAGGCATAAAGGGGCTAGATATTTCAATGTAAATACTTGTTACCGAGATGACATTGGTTCTCGATGTGAAACGATTATCCTCAAACTTGGCTCCAATTTGATATATGATGGAATCCATCTTTATATGAATAAGCCAAGCCTCCAATGCCTCTTCAAGTACCTATTAAGCATTTAAGCGTACTTTGGTACCCAATACTTGGTTGGGTCCACGAATGTTAGTCACAATAGATTTGGACACCCAAATGACCCTCACAAAAGTATTAGGTGAACTAACATTCCTAGCAAACACATTGCCATTAATATCCTTCCTAAGCAAATAATGATCATTATAAATAATGGGCTTAGGAGTGATACCTTTGGGACAATCCTTACTCATATGTCCCTTTTCCTAAGAATTGTAGCAAGTTCAAGTTTGTATTCATCTTTTACCTTCTTTACTTGCTCCTTGCCGGTTCGCCTCTTCTTTGATGACAATTGCTTGTCATTCACCTTGTTAGGGCATACCGAGGCGAAATGGCCCTTTCCATTGCATCCATGGCACTTGACATTCTTCGTGTGTCTTGCATTGTGCCTTGTCTTGCTATTCTCCTTTTTCTTAGGAGTGGCCGATTCCACTCTTATCTTGCAAGCGTTTTTGCTTGCTCAATATTTCATCAAGAGTGGCCTTCCCTTTTAGGCTTCTTTCCAAGTCATTCTTCAAATTTTTGACTTGGGCCTTGAGCTCATTGTTTTCCTCTACAATGTTAGTATTGCAAGATATGGAGGAAATAGGAGCATCTACTTTTGAGCAACAAGGCATATCAATCAAATCCTCACATGAGGTGGATACACTAACCTTAGATGAAATGCATGAGATAGAAGCTATACATGGCAAATCATCTAATAAATTACATTCAATGCCTATATCCACCTTAGAGCTATTTTGATTATTCAGGAGGAGAGCTTCATGTTCATCTTTTAAAACATCATAATTATTTTGAAGAGAGACATACTCTTTCTTCAAAACTTTGAATTTTAATTTCTCCTTTCCTAAATATTCATTTAGCTCTTCTAGCATATCCATCAACTCATCATATGAAGGCTCATCGTTATCATTTACCTCATTATTACCTTTAGCCATAAAACATTGAGTTGATGAGGATGGAGTGGAGGAGTCCTCGTAATCGTCGGAGTTTGAGATTGAGCATTCTTCTCCTGACGAACGTTCATATGTGCAATCTTCACTTGTGGAAGTGGACAATTCATATTTATCTTGAATTTGGATCCACATCTCATGAGCACTCTTGAGATTGCATATGGCATCAAAAATATCTATACTCAAAGCACTAAATAAAACGTTAGTAGCTTGAGCATCGAGATGCGAGCATTTCTCTTCTTCATTGGTTGGAGCAAAGGATCCTTTGGAGGAGAAAAGCCGCATCTACAATCCGCCATATATTTAGGCCCATGGCCTTAAAATAACAAATCATGCGGATTTTCCAATAGGCATAATTTGTGCCATCAAAAATAGGTGCTTTACCTAGGTGCACTAAATCTCTAGTCGCCATCCTTTACTCTCTAGACGGTTAAGTCTAATCAACGAGAGACCAAGCTCTGATACCACTTGTAAGATCGAGGTGGCCGACTAGAGGGGGGTGAATAGGCGGTTTTAAAAATTTATCGGGCTAAACCAATATATAAATGCGGAAGCTAATAGCGAATTGGTTTTGCACAATTAAAACCTAAATCAACTAGGCTCAACTAAGTGCACCGACAATACAAGAGAGCAATCATACAATGATATATAAGCAATTAAAGTAAGAATGTAAATTGCTCAAAGTAAAGCACAAGATAAAAACAAGATGGACACACTTATATTTTACCGTGGTGTTCGAAGACTTGCCGGTCTCCCCTAATCCACGTTGAGGTAAGCCCAACCACGTTGGACCGGCTCCTCAAATGAGCACACACCTCCGAGGTAAGTCCAACACTTGGACCGGTTCCAAACCGAACCAACACCTCGCTCCACTATGGTTGCTCTTCCTCCACTCCGGAGATGGCGAGCACCAAACCACTCACAACACGCCGGGCCTTCTCACAAGCTTCTTGAGAAAATCACCGGGCACGACGCCTCCACGCCGTCTAGGTGTCGGCAAACACCAAGAGTAATAAGCCAAGTCCCTTGCTTGACTCTCACCACGTGCAACGAATGCACAAGCTCAAGTGGATACAAAATACACCTCTAGATGCAACACATGCAACTAGAGACCTCCCTCCTTGCTCACAAGGTGCAACACATGCACAATTGAGAGGAGAAGCTCACACTAGCTCAAGTGAGTGAAATGGGATGCCAAAGATTGTCTCTCAACCGACCAAGGTGGGTATTTATAGCCCACACACAAAAACTAGCCGTTGGGAGCAGAAATCCCCAAAAATGAGGATAATCGGAAGTTCCGCCGTGCAAAAATCGGAACTTCCGTTTTCTACTGTTCATGGGCCGTACGGGTGCATAACGGCTCAAAAAATAGCCGTTAAAACTTTTGGTGCGGAAGTTCCGCAGTACAAATATCGGAACTTCCGATTATCGGAACTTCCGATTATCGGAACTTCCGCAGTACAAAAATCGGAACTTCCGCAGCCCAATTTCAGCAAAGACGATACTCGGTAAAAATATCATAACTTTTGACTCCGATGTCGGAATTGAGTGATCTCGGACTCTATGGAAAGCTTATTCAGAGGGCTACACAACCCACCTATTTGATTGATCTCAAACACATTTGATCAAATCGAAAAGTACAACTCCAAAGAGCCACTATCATGATCTAAGTCCAAAAAAATAGCAATAAGCAATCTTAGACCATGCCAAGGGAAAATGCATGAATCCCAACGATTTGCAAAACACATTTGCAAACTTAGATCATGCCACAAGGTGTAGGTACATGGACTTCAACCATTTGCAAAACACATTCGCAAAAGTATAGTCACATGCTACAAGGATTAACTGCATAAGCCTCAACTATTTGCAAAACACATTCGCAAATAATAGCATCATGCCATGTAGAGCTAGAGCAAGCAAGATTGAGCTATCAACACATGATGAGACTCAAGCTACTAGACAAGACCCCTCTTAATAGTACGGCAACCTATACTAGCAATCCGGTCTTCCAACCAAACACCAAGACCGGTAAAAGACTAGGAACACATCCTTAGCTCTAGCTAGTCATACCTTTGCCATGAGCATCTTCTTGAAGCTTGATGACGCACATCTTCACTTCAAGTCCGGGTCATTGTCTTGACATGCATCAACCCATGATGCATCCTTTACTTGACCTCCATCAACACATGATGGGTCTTCTCTTGACTTGACGATCAACTCATGATCATCTCCTTCTTCGAGATCTTGTTATGCATCAACACACGATACATCCTCTTCTTGAACCTTGACTTGATGACGATCAACTCATGATGTCATCCAAAGTCTTCGTCACCCTAGAACATAGCCTATTCATCCAACTCATGAAAAATGTTAGTCCCACAATGATTAACAATAATTATCAAGATATACATGCAACAAATGCTTCTAAACAAACTATTGTAGAAAGGTGCGGTACTACCGCCAACTATCATCGCGGTAGTTCGATTATCGGAAGTTCCGCTCATTTCATTGCGGAACTACCGCACTTGCGAAAATGGCTAAGTCCCTAAAAAGGGTACTCTCTGGAAAAATCAAACCGCGCATTTTTCGGACCATCCGATAATCGGAACTTCCGCTCTTATCATTGCGGAACTTCCGCACCTCGAGAAATCGGCTAAGTCCCGAAACCGGATGCTCTCTGGAAAAATCAAGCCGCGCATTTTTCGGACCATCCGATAATCGGAACTTCCGCTAGTATAACGCCGGAACTTCCGATTGTGCACAGAGAAAGAGATTTTGCTTTTGAAACCAAACCAAAAGAGAATGCATGATCCTAAGTTGATCTTTTACCATCTTTGCATTTCCTTTTCATGTCTTCATTCAGACTCCGGGACTAAGCCTTGAACACATCTTAGCACACACATTAGTCCCACAACACAATTGCAAATAATTGAATATAAAGCAATATGAGTATATATGAACTACACAAGTTTTATATACTCAAAGGATTTGTTTCAAAGTAATGATCCTTAATATATGAGGAGAATGGAATATGGATCAATACTTACGAAACCACAAAATATAGAGTGAACTCCCCCTAAATGTGTGCATACACAAATGTGTAATAAGAACATATGCACATATTCAAGTTTAACTTATGGTTGAGTTCAACCTATATTTTGGATTCGAGGAATGCAACAATATATAAGATTAAGATGTCGATTGCATACCTCATTGAATTTCACCTTTATATCCAAATGAGACTACACAAGATATTACTAGATAAAAGAGTTAGTCTCATATTTGGATTTGTCATTAATCACCAAAACAATCCATTAACTCATAATGGCGGGTCTAGATCTTTCAGTTCCATCTACTATTTTATTCTTGTGTTCTTGCATTGTTTGATATGATTCTATATTTGTCTACGAGATTATGGTTTGGACTGGACTCGCCAGCGACGGTTCCTCAACACGTTATCAGCACGATCGACTCTCCTCTGATCGAAAGGTAACCGTCGTAGCACGACGCTCGTAGATCGAATCGTATTTTCTAGATTACTTTTAATTCTGCAAATTTAGCTTTCTAGATTGGTTTTTCTTTACGGTACAAATCTGCTCTAATTTACCGCGAGCCGACTTGAAGTCATCGGCACAATGTCGATCGGTAGATTGCATGAAAAAGTGGATGTCAATTGTACCGTAGATTGAAAATTGCAAATACGTTCTACTTTAAGTCGCCAGCAAACCCGATCGGTGGATTGCGTATGAACGATGATTGTATGAACAGTAGTACTCGGATGAACAGTACACACTGCATGAACAGTACTAAAATATCAGCCACTGCCACCCCCCACACGAGCCCTCCCCTGCCTGGAGTCGCTCCACCGCCGGCCGGCGTCGCCTCCGCAAGGGCTCCTCTCGCATCGCTTGCCGGCCGGCGCCACCCACGCCGCCATGAAGCGCCGCCCGGCTACTGAAGAAGCACCACCCGAAGGTCGTCGCCCACCGGCTTGTCGCGACTAGCCGCGCTTGGAACCACCGTCGGCACCGCCCATTGCACCGCTCGAGCTTGAAGTCGCCGCCACGCTCGCCATGACCGCCGCATGTGTTGCTCGTAACGGCCACCGACGCCACTTGAAGCCGCCGCGGCACACGCACTGATCCCCATCGCGACACCGCGCGACGCGGTCGCGTCGCCTCCCGACTGCGGCCGCTACCCGCCGCACGGATCCCGTTGTCGCCCGGCCGTCCGACCATGCCACGCCGCCCGGCCGCATGCATGCGGTTGCAGACGCTGAAGACGCGTCGGCCCCCATGTCGCGCTCGCTCGAAGCCACGCCGGAACGCCGTGGCGCCATGACCGCCACCACTGCGCGACGTCATACAACCACCGCCGCCCTCCGCATGGAGCACCACTTGTCGTCGGCCCGGCTGGGCCGCACCCGCCGTCGTGTGCCACGCCACTCCCACCGCGGCTACGTCGATCGCTCGAGTCGCCTCGCCGCACGGGCGCTGCCACTGTGGGGATTGTGATAGGGAAACCCTATCCCCATATGAAGTCGCGGGACATATGGCCCGAAGCTGCTCGGTCAAAAAGAAAAAGAAAGAAAATCACAGTTTTACAAAAAGGTCCTCGGGTTTCTCCAAATATACGTAAAATTTTCTCAGAACTAAATTTTTTTTGAATAAATCCTTGAATTTCTGAAAATTACAAGAAAATATTTTGGGAAAGAAATTCTTGCAGAATAACACCTCAGAAATTGAAAAATCGCACACAAAATTTTCTTAGAATCGAAAATTGTGGTTTAGCCTTTGAAAATTGCATAATTCACCAAAAAATCATATTCCAGCAGAAAAGGGCCTCGGGAATTCAATTTTTGAATAATTTTTCACTTTTGAAGCATGTTAAACTTTGTTATTATTATTTCTTTGCTATTTATATATTGTATTTGCTGTTTTTATTATCTGTGATTGTTTATATTGCTTTTAATCACTGAAAATAGAAGTAAATCATGAAAATACATAGGAAAATAAGGGATCACGAACCGGGAGTTCGAAGATCATTCTGAGAATTTTTGTAACTATTTTATGCAAATTACCAGTAGTAATATTATGAACTTTTTGAATGAATATGTAGATGACTGGCATCACGAACCGAAAGTTCGAAAGAGCTGGCCCAGCATGGCCAGAATTTATACAGAATTTGTACATCCTTCAACTCTGTGGTAAGGTAATCACGGATGAGCAGAAGATTGACAAGACTCTCTCTACCTTTCACCCGAATGCGGTGCAATCCGCACACAACTATTGTCAAAATGGTTACAAGGAGTATGTCGAATTGATTAACATAATACAAGTTGAGGAGATGATGTTCTAAGGAAGAACTGAATCTCACAGCCGCCTAGTAGCAATATTGACCATGAAGCCAATACTAGCAGCTACCACGTGAGGAAGCCTCTCACGGAGAAGAGGGGCAAGAAGGGTAATGTCGTGGGTCGTAACATGTTATTAACATTTTTCGATCTAAGAAGAAGGGCAAAGGACAGTATGAGGCACACCTCACCAGCAGCACAGAGGATCCACACCCATTAGTTGCACTCATGGATGTGGACAACCCAATAGCAGCCCCCATCACCCTCCTTTGGACATCATAGCGGCTGCAGCCGTAGTTGCCCAAAAGGAGGGGATCGCCATGGAGCAGATTCAGACATAAATTTCTACATACTTCGCTGATTCAATCTAGTGCACGCATTGCACTTAGATTCTTTTACAGTCACTTGCAGTTTGTAAGTGTGATGGAACTTTGAATAATGGTTGTAACCTCTAGGAGAGCAAAGCATTAAATTCTTATGATGGGTCCTGCAAGACTTATTCCCGTATTTATAATAGCAAGTTATGTTCTGATATCTGAAATATTTTATTTATGTGTTGCTTGCTTTCTGCTGCATATTAATAAAGTACATTATATTAGAACGCGTGTGACGCCCTATGGAGGAAGTGTGCTTAACAGGATAGCGGCACAATGAATACCATCTTAAGAGAGACAAAAAATCTTTTAGTCGATCAGCAAAAATGCTGGTAGTCTTACGACAATCGCGGGTAGCGATACTTGTATAATAGGCTTATGAAGAGCCACAATTATACTTTTGATGGGCACAACTTTGATCACTAAAGAAGTCTTGTTGTACCTAGAATATACTATAACTCTCAAGGATATTCGCGCTAACGGTTTTCACGTAAAGACTGAAGAAGAGTATGGTAAGAAATACCTACTCATTACAAAGAGTGAATAAAGAAGAAAAATGGTATTAGAACGACTTCCTTCATATGAAACTAGGCTATGCTACACTAATATTAAGGTATCTGCAGCCTGAAAATCGTATTTAGAAGCTCTGAACTTTTCTATCTCTGGCATGATAGATTATGCCACCTATATCTTAGGATGATGAGAAATATAATTACTAATTCTTAGGGACATAATGTCAATGTAAAGAATTTCTCAAATCAAGAAGATTTTTGTGTGCCCCGCATGTCCCTCCGGGAAAATAATTACTAGACCTTCTACTCTGAAGCGAAGGATGAAGTCCCTGCATTCCTAGATCGTATCCAGTGTACTTTTGCGGTCTTATAAGCCCCTTTAAGGGTCATTTAGGTATTTTATGGTGCTTATCGATGCTTCCACGAAATGGTCGCACATACGTTTATTGTTTATGAGAAATCACTGCAAAGCTAATCTCACAGATAATTAACATTAAGAATAATTTCCTTGATCATCATGTGAAGTCCACCAGAACGGACAACACCGGAGAATTTACTTCGAAGACATTTGATGATTATTGCATGAAAATGAGAATTAAAATTGAGCATTCCATACCACATCTCCACACACATAATGGATTAGTAGAATTTTGAAGAATTGTAATTTACCAACTACATGTTAGGAACACGCAGTCCTGCTCGCAACAACTCTCATCAATTTTAGACCGTCGGTATATAACATCCATTCACCTATGCTACTAGCGCAAGGGTCAGCATCGAAAAATTTTATCTTCGCAGATTTGGTTGCAAGGTCTATGTACCTATACCACCATCGCAGTGAACTGTAATGGGCCCTCTTCAAAAGTCTGGGATATACGTTGGTTATGAGACAACATCTATAATCAGGTATTTGAAACCCATGACTGGAGATTTGCATGTAGCCCGTTTCGTTGATAGCATATTAAGTGAGTATTATTTCCCGTCATTAGGGGGAAATCAACCCCTTAATGAAAAATATCAGGAAATAGAGAAGTCTAGAAGTTAATTGAATTAAAGTCCAGAAGATAATTAAAATCTTTGCACATGACCCGCGCACTAGTGAAACAAATAGATAAGTCTAGAAGATAATTGAAGTCCAGAAGATAATTGATTTGCAAATATTAGCAAATCAACTGCCTAATCACTTTAGTAATTTGAAGAGCGTAACCAAGTTGTATATGCCTATACGCAATGCACCGGAGAGGGTTGAAATACCAATGAAGGTATCCCTAATCCCATTGTAAGGCCTCAGAAAGGATGAGAACTCGGGCCCCTTGAATCCGAAGTAACCGGAGACACATGGTGAAAAAGGATAAGAAGGACTTGACACAGCCGATCACTGAAGTTCCATAGAACTAGAAGGGGAGCTAGTTGAGACCTACCACTAGTATGAAACCTTCAAGAAAGGCATAACAGAATTGAATATCCCCATGTAGGGAGACATCAACATGGATGAGTGAGCACACATCGGAGCTGAAAAACTAAAAGGACTTGCCCCCGTAATTGGAAACAACGGTGAGCAAGTAGAAGCATTAGAAGAATAGCCCCTTGAAAAAATAGCTATAAACTTTGTGACCTCAGGAGAATCTATGAATAAGACAACAGTCAATGTCGATATTTACTTTGTAAAGAAAATTATCACAATCATCGATCTTGATCCAGAGC
Source organism: Hsuehochloa calcarea (assembly GCA_036346395.1). Taxonomy (NCBI): domain Eukaryota; kingdom Viridiplantae; phylum Streptophyta; class Magnoliopsida; order Poales; family Poaceae; genus Hsuehochloa; species Hsuehochloa calcarea. Next base: position 32,950,062 of record CM070596.1, read on the forward strand.
CTGCATCACTCGCTGAATGTAAGAAAAGATCAGATTAAGAAGATTGGATGAAGGCAATAGAAATAGAATTATTTTCTATGAATAAAAGAAAAGTGTTTGGGCCAGTAAGCCGTTCGCCTCCCCATGTGCACCTGTAGGGCATAAGTGGGTATTTATTCAAAAGAGAAATTAAAATAATAAAGTAAATCAAGGCTTGTTGCATAAGGTTTCACTCAACATTCAGGAGTTGATTATGAAGAAATCTATTCCCCGGTCATGGACAGAACCACCTTTTAGATATTTAATCTCAATGGCAGTAAACTTGAAGTTAAAAATGAAATTGATGGATGTGGTAACTGCATACCTTTACAGAATATTAGATTCAAATATTTATATGAAGGTACCTGAATGTATCCATGTCCCGAACCATGACAGAGCAAATAAAAATCTATACAGTGTGAAACTTAGAAAGTCACTATACGGACTTAAACAATCAGGCAGGATGTGGTATAATCGCTTGAAGCAACTTTCTATGCAAGAAAGGTTACACAAATAATGAGAATTATCCCTGTGTATTTATACAATGATCCTAGGATGGATTTTGTATAATCTCAGTGTATGAAGATGATCTAAATATCATTGGAACCCTGGAAGAAATTAAAAAAGCAAGCTCTTACTTGGAGTCAGAGTTCGAAATGAAAGATTTGGATAAAATCAAATATTACCTAGGCTTGCATCTTGAGTATGCCCCTGAAGGGATATAAGTGCATCAGTCAAACTTACACTCAGAAAGTGTTAGAAATGTTTGGTTCTGAAAAGGTATACTTTTCAAAAGTACCGATGGTCGGGAGATCCTTGCAGCAACACAAGGACCCGTATAGACCTAGAGAAGAGGGGGATGAAGTCTTGGGATCAAAATTCCCATACTTAAGTGCAATAGAAGCACTCATGTACTTAACAAACTGTAGTAGATCGGACATTGCATTTGCCATGAACCTATTAGCAAGGTATAATGCAGAACCTACCAAAAGGCATTGGTAGGGAATGAAGGACATCTTCCGATACCTCAAAGGAAGCAAAGTGTTCTACAGAAAGAACCAAGACCTGTCTATGAATGGTTATATCGGGTACCTATCGGACCCGCATACAACCAAGTCGCAAACAGGTTATGTATTCCTGTGTGGTGGAACTGCAATTCCATAGAAATTGTCTAAGCAAAGTCTTGTATTAACTTCGACGAACCACTCAGAAAACATAGCACTGTATGAGGTCTCACAAGAATGTGCTTGGCTTCGGCAGATGATTCATCACATCCAGCAGTCATGTGGATTGAATACCGCGTAAACCCCACTATTATCTATGAAGATAATGCAGCTTGTGTTGCACAAGTGTAGATGGGTTGTGTGAAGAGTCACTTCACCAAACATATCAACCCCAAGTTATTCTATGCCCATGAATTGCAAAAGATAGACGGAATTAAAGTACTACATACTAAGTCATATGAAAATCTTGCGGATTTATTCACTAAGTCACTTCCAACATCTAGCTTTGAAATGTGCATACGTGGAATTGGAATGATAAAACTTAGAGAAGTGCAGAATTCAGGGGTGGGAATCTTCATGAACTCATTATTGAAACTTGATCACGAAGATCGAGTACCCAAATAATAAATCCTGGAGATTAAATTAAATTAGGTGGATTGTACTCTTTTTCCCTTGACAAGTTTTCCTGAAGTTTCTTAGCTAAGGTTTTTAACGAGGCAATTAGTGCAACGCAACAGAACGTATGTCATGTACTCTTTCTCTAAATTTTTTCCACTGGGTTTTTATGGAGTTTTGACGATACATAAACATATGAGGATGGGTGCCCAAGGGGGAGTATTGGGAAACTATAGGCTCGGCCCAGCAGCTGACCCTTGTCTGGGCACCCATCCCAAACGCTAGCAGTGTCTATAGACTATAAATAGGGGGTGCTAGTCATTGTAAAAGATTGATCGTATGAAGAGTAATAAAAAGAAGTAAGAAGCCTCCTACATTTTTATGCTCAATTTACTATTTTGTTCTTATATTCTTGCATTGTTTAATGTGATTTTATGTTTATCTACGAAGTTATCGTTCGAACTGGACACACCAGCGATGATTTCTCAACATTCTCAAACAGATTGTAAATTGCAGGAGATACAACTCTACTCTCTTAACTCTCCTTCCACATCATTTTTTTCCTAGTTAGCAAACTGTTGACATCGTTGCATTGGAAGTGCGATGGTCCCATCGGGTGTTGGTAAATACCTAGTAAAAAAGGAATAAAAGTTGCGAGCACATGAAAATTGGGTATAGAAGTTTCTGAGGATTATAAAAAAAAAACATAGCTAGGGTATGCCATATTATATGTCCGTACAAAATATCAAGATCCAACTCAGTTACACTTGTGAGATAAAAAAAAGGCAAATATTTAGCGAACTACACTAATTTCATATTATTCATTAAGTAATTGTCTTTTCCGCATCTCCCAAATGGGATTCAATTTGGTATTAAAACTATGTAAGGATCTAAACATAATTTCCTTCCCCGTATCTGATAATTTTTCGAGAACTTTTTAGAACTTCAACATCCGATTTTCATAGAATTCACAACTTAATTTTATTGTATTTTGACAGGCGTGCTGGACCTAAGATGGATCGATTGCTTGATCCGACGGTCCGCAGATCCTTGCGACGATCAGCATTCATACAGCGTGTTATACATGGGAAAAGGAAATCCTAGCTAGCCCGCCCGTGTGTAACATCCATCCATGAATTCCGCACAAGTGCTTGCTTAGTCAATTAATTGGAACTAGCTGGCTGGGACCTAGGATTAGTTCATTGGTGCCTAACACAGTGGAAGACATGTAGTGTAAAATCAGTTGGGATTGGATCTCTGTATTGAAAGATTCAATGCAGAAGATTTATAGTTTATAGTATTAAAAGTGATCTCTATGGTCTGATTAAAAATTAAAAGTACAAATACAATATTTTATTTAAGTATTTTTTATCACAGTAAATATTTTACTGTTGCTCATTAATTACCACAACATCACTAAGGAGCACTTCGCGCACTCATAGGCACTGTTTACACAGTGAACTTAATTAGGCGCACTACCAGTTGGTCGATGGTTTCTACATGCTTATTGGACAAGCCATCTCGTGGAGCCTAGTTAGCCAATTAAAGTGGGAGGTGCTTTCCCGGTGAATTAATCGGGCTAGGAATAGGATTGATACGTTTTTCTTCTGCCGTCCATGTACATTGGTCGTGCTGTACGCTACGTATCTTTTTATCTTGTCAAGATAAAAGAGGGTAAAGATGCTTCTTGTCGGATGCCTGCAGATCATGTTTACCTTTTGTTGAGAGAGCTGTAGAGATTACGTTTTACCTGTGCAGTTCCAAGAGGGATAATATCTTCTTCTTTTCTTGAGAAAGAAAAGGTGTAATGTCTATCAGCTCTTCAAAATAAAATTATATATATATATGGGAACACATTTAGTGCTAATGGGTAATTCAGTGTTAAGGTGCTAATACCAATCTTGACCGTTGGATCTGGATCTTGACCGTTGGAGGTGGGAGCATGCATGGTGTTTAATGAAGACACATTAATGACGGTGCATTGAAGGTAGGAAAATGCAAAGTGATTAAATAGTTTAGAGGTGGGAGCTCGTATTAATCTTGGTTGTTCAATTTTAGATCCAACGGTCAAGATTACCATTAGCACCTTAGCACTGTCGACATGAACAACGCTTGCTTCCTTTTCTCTTGTGTTTTTTTTAATTGATTCATAAACAAAGGTACATTGTTTATAACTTGCAAACAATCAGCAGCAATAGCACACTTCTCCAGATTGCCGTCGAGGGCAAGAGGCTCATTGCACGCAAATGAACGTTTGTTAAAAATCATGCTGATGCTTGCTACTCGCCGATATGGCGAAGTGGGCTCCCCGATGTGAACAGTACAAATATATATGCGCGGCATCTAGGGGAAAAAAATAATACTTTTCACTTTTCTGGGCCTTAAGTGGCCTCCGGAAACCTATTACCGAGTACAATTAGGAATACGAAGCACAGCCGCAGGTGACTTGGCCCAAAATTGTATTACTGTTATTTTCTTTTCAACCCACAAACATGAAACCACTTGTACATGTACAAGGCCCAAGTGTAATATCTCGTATATTTAATTACAAGTGTAATATCTCGTATATTTAATTTGAACAACTAAGGGAAATAATGACATAAAATTAGAGTTTAGGATAATAAAATTCGTTTTTTTTAAGTGAGGGTGGAACTTGGGCCTTTCGGCCCATGTTTCCGTAGCCCAAGTGAGAGGGGGCGACCACCGACCTAAAAGGGAGCTGGCGCTCCTCCTCCTGCCTGCCACCCCTGGCCAAGCCCTCCCTATCTGCGTGCTGATTGTGGTGGTGGTGGTGGTGGAGTAGTAAGGAGTCGAAAGGAGGAAGGAAGGAACGAGGAGAGGAGAAGGAAAAGAAGAGGGGGAAATCTTAGATTTTGTGATCGTCGATGTTTTCTTAAAAGGTAATGATCTGGTAGCTTTTAGTTGGACCTAGATTAATTGTTGTTCAATTTGTAGATCGTTTGGTTCATGGAGAGTTTAGTTTTCGGGAAGCCCTTGGTTCGTCAAACTCTGATGCAGAACCTTACGGGGGGCAATTAAAGGTATTTACGTTCGGATTCAGGTTTTTTGGCTAGTTAGAAAAGATGTGGGGAAGTTCCACTAGCTTTCTAGGAAGGTCTAAAACACCAAATTTGGAGTTGTGAGCGAGAAATTAAAGCATCGGGAAGGTCGCTATCATCAATGGTAGCTGTCGCGTAGATGGGCTCAATACACATGGTAGATGGAGTAATTTAATTATTGTTATAACTTGAATAACCTATGTAATTCTTACTAGTTTGCAGAACTACCATTATTTACTAATTTCCAAGTTATAGAAAAATATATATGAAAGTGTGAAGTAGATTGTTCTATCAAATTCTGGTTTGATCTTCGGGGATGTAAACAGGGAATTAAACGGTGAATTTAGAGATTTTGTATAACTAGAAAGTTGTAGATAATTTTGTGGGGTTTTCAGAAAATATATATTTCGGTATGTTTGGAGTTTAGAGGGGAGAGTCAGAGTTGTTTTACTACTTGGGCAACAGGAAGTGTGTCTGCTAAAGTTAAGTTAAATGCGTCAATTTTGCGTATAGATTCAATGATGATGTGCTCAATGTTTTGGTACAGTGGTGGTATGTTTTTATTGTGTGTTATTACTTGCTTATTTAGGGATTGTGGCCTCATGCGACGTGCCACAATTTTATCACCTGACTTCTAAAGGCTAAGAGGTGGTGGAGTGGTGAACAATTGGTTTTTCATCATTGTCATTGATATTACTTATCATGTTATTTATTATGTTTCGTTAAGTTTATTCATATATATGATATTGATGACATTGAGTTAATGGGATTATGATATTGAGATAATGAGATTGAGATATTGAGTTAATGGGACGAGTTGTGTAAATGATTAATTATGATATTGCATCATTTTTACATTCATCATAATAAGATTGCAAGAGCTAGGTCGATAATAAAGTCATGTAACTATTTCGGTGAGGTCAGTGGTAAAGATACATAACTAGTCTGTAATGCTCTAGATAAAATCTTACATTTGTAGGGATTAGTAAAAGTCTTACAATGTAGGGACCTCATCCTAACGAAGATAGGGTAGGAGTGTCATCGATGGGTGAATAGTCCGCTATACCGGTGTTAGCTGATGAGATGCATATGGGCATAAGCATGATGGTTCATTCACATATATGAGTAAATTGTTAAATTGTGCAAATTTACCTATATGAAATAAGACTTATTTATTTGAGTATGAGAATGGCATAAAATAGATAAATGATGATGATAACCTTAATTATGGTTGATAAACTGTTGTTTATGGATTTATTACGCATTTGGTAAGCATTTGGTAAGTCTTGGATTCACTCTTACTTTGTTGCTGATTTTAGATGATCGTTGATGGCGACATACATAGGAGATAGATCATAAACGTTACATGCGAAACAAATACACATTTAATATTTATTTAGAGTGATTCCATATAAATCTAGAGGCATTGTTTATTTCCTTTAGATCCCACTGGAAGTTATGAAAGTTTGACGGGCAAAATTAGTGGGCCGAGCCAAGCGCGTAACACCACTCCACGCCAACTAGGCCACCATGGATCACACGACGGCCCGTCACGCCCCATCCATCGCAGCCGTCGGATCCGGCTCAGCGCCACTAACTAAACCCTAGCCCGTGGCAGCACTTATATAAGCGAACCCCAAAGATGGGGGCGAGCGAGGCAGAGCAAGCGGCGGCGCAGCGACACAGAAGGAGGAGGAGGAGCATAGGAGGGAAGCCGCAGCCGCCGCCATGGGTAAGCCCCGTCGGACCTCGATCGCCGCCTCCTCCGCCAACGCTTCTCCTTCTTTTCGCGGTCCGTTGCTAATGCCGTGTGCTGGTTCGATGCGTTCTCGCAGGTATCTCGCGTGACTCCATGCATAAGCGCCGCGCCACCGGCGGCAAGCAAAAGGCGTGGCGCAAGAAGAGAAAGTGAGTGGACTACCTCCAGATCTCTCCCTCCCTCCATCTCTAGATTCGCGTTATGGATGCTTGGTTTCTTTGTAGATTATTACTTAAGCATCTTGGTAGGTTACTAAATGGCGTTGATTTTAGGTCAAATAGCTTGTTTCTGTGTGTATGCTGCGTGGTTTGTGCGTGTGCTAACTCCAGAACACAACAACTTAATTGGATTTGGATATTGCTAGTGGTAGTACAAATTTGAACAATACGTTCTTGGTTCATCACATAGTTGCTTTCACTGCAATTTGTGAATGGATTGTGAGCTTAGCAGGCTTGAGTAGTAACAAATGATTCTTTTGTGGTTTTGCTTAAAGGGTATCGCGTGAATTATGGAATGAACACAAACTCATGTATTTTTTTACATAGGTTAGGTTGTTTCAAATGACCACTCAGATTTATACTAGAATTATACGGAAGTGGTGTATTTAGGGCAGTGACCTGATTTGTATTATGTTAAGATGTGTTAAGACTTACGGGCTTTATATCCTTTTATCGCCAAGATAATCCTATTAGGCTCTCTGTCTCAAGTGCAGTTATTGTTCTTTTGGTGCTTATGTTTTATTGCGCGCAATTGTTTCTTAAGAAATTTAAATCTGGAAGCCTTTTTAACAACTTTGTGAGGAAATCTTCTGTAACCACTATTTTTTTGGCAAACACGGTGAAAGATGGTTTTCCTAGATTTGTGCCACCCTTGCATTTATGTTGGGTACTGGTGCATCTATCAACTATCATGTAACGACTTTGTTAGATGATTTTTGTTAGTGCTGTTTGCAGAATTTGGCTTGCCATATTATTTAAACTTGATTCTTACTGTTTGATGTAGGGATGCGTTCTGTAGATATTAATTTTAACTTTTGTTAGCTCATTTGTTATGAAGGTATGAGCTTGGCCGCCAGCCCGCCAACACCAAGCTCTCAAGCAACAAGACAGTGAGGAGGGTGCGTGTCCGTGGAGGTAATGTGAAATGGAGGGCCCTCCGTTTGGATACTGGCAACTATGCATGGGGAAGTGAGGCTGTGACTCGCAAGACCCGTATCCTTGATGTGGTCTACAATGCATCCAACAATGAGCTTGTGAGGACTCAGACCCTTGTGAAGAGTGCCATTGTGCAAGTTGATGCTGCCCCCTTCAAGCAGTGGTACCTCACTCACTATGGAGTGGATATTGGTAGGAAGAAGAAGGCTCCTGCTGCCAAGAAGGATGCTGCTGAGGTAGTTTTCTTTCTGATGTATATTTTGTTGTGCTTGGTATCTTTAAAATATGTTTGTTGTACATTAAGTTGGATGTACATTAGTTGCTTCATCATTTTAGCTGAAAAGAATGTTTTTTCTTGTTTATCACCTGGTCTTTCACGGTTTGTATATTCATATTAGAGAACCGTGATGTCCCTGAGAGTATTCACTGTCGCATTTTGCTTATAAATCTTTATACAGTTATAATTGTGATAACCATGTTTTTGGCTGCAGACTAGTATGTGTTTTTTTGGTATGCCCAGGCTGCTGGTTTGCTGAGGCACACATAGAACTAAGGATGTATTTGTACTCTGTAGTACCCTTATCTGTGAGCTATTACATGCATTTGGAAAAATCTGTTGGTCATTTATCTGGTTGTGTTTTAGGTTATGATCTATGCTAAAGTGTTCCCAGAAGTACCCCCCCCCCCCTGCTTTAATGGTTGGTCTTCATTTTGCATTTGAGTTTTGCTAAAATAAAAATTTCTTGTTGAGAAATGTCTCTGTACATGTGTGTTCTTATGTGGTACCATGTATGGGGTTACTTACTGATAGTTTGTTGGCACGTGATAATTGAATTAGCAGCATTTTTTACTTCTATATTATATATGTGACTGAATTGTGTAAACAACTCTTTAGATTTTTGTAACCAAATGTTCCTGTTTTTACTTCTTGCTGTTTCTCACTTTGTCTGTATCAAGTATGTTCTCCATATGCTTTGACATAACAGTTGTTGACCATTTACTGTTCAATTTACAGGGACAAGAGGGTGAAACTGCCGCAGAGGAAACCAAGAAAAGCAGCCATGTCCTGAGAAAGCTTGAAAAGCGCCAACAGGGGCGCACACTTGACCCACATATCGAAGAACAATTTGGCAGTGGGAGGTTGTTGGCCTGCATCTCTTCCCGCCCTGGGCAGTGTGGACGGGCAGATGGGTAAGAATATTTGACACCTCAGTATCTCATATTATATCTCTTACAGTTGAACACTTCCCAATCTGAATGAACATCATAGTAAAGATAAAATATTGGCCTTGCATTGTTTTTAGTTGTATGTCAACATGGAGTTTTTTAGATAACATTTGAAGTTTGTTTTCGATGTTCACCAAAATTTTCTTCTTGGAGTTAAATGGTCGGCTTGTGCTATATTTGTTTGCTTGTTGGATTTCTATTACTTGTTTGAACATGATTTCTAAGTTTTTTTACTTGGTAAGCTGAAAGATGCGTCAGCTATAATACCTGCTATGAGGTTTAACTTATGGTTCCTTGTTACAGCTATATCCTTGAGGGTAAGGAGCTGGAGTTCTACATGAAGAAGCTCCAGAGGAAGAAGGGCAAGGGCGCCGCAGCTTAGAGTCTTTCTTGGTTGCTGGTTCTGCACTGAAAGAACTACTTTTTTTGTTTCCTGGATATTGGTAGCTGCCTTGAGCTTCTATGTTATGTTTGCAGAACACAAGGCCGGTTGTCCCCCTCCCTCAAAATGGAACAACTCTAGCTTGATGACCTGAGAAACTCTGGATAATGTTAGATTCTATATGAACTTTTGCCGACTCGTTCATAATTTTGATATTAGCAGCGTTACATGTCCGTGATCCTTTGCTGTGGATGCCAGTGCCGAGGCGTATTTTGCTGTGATCTTCTGCATCGCTGAATCAGGTCATGCCATTAACCGGAATTGTGTCGTTGCTACGCAGCAATTAAACGTTGGTGCGTGTGACCGGATTCAGAAGATAGCTCGCCGCCATGTTTTGGCGGGTCTAACCGTCTTGCACAAATTTGCCAAGATAGCCTCCTTACGCATTAGGCTATTGCATGTCACACGGTCTTGGTGTGATGCTATGTATGCGCGAAAGGAGGTAGGCATGGTGGTAGAAGCTAACGAGCAAGTTTACCTGTAGTCACTTGCCTCGTCTTTCTAAAATCCAGTACAAAAATGTTCCTCGTTTACTTGTAGTCACTTGTCTCGTCTTTCTAAAATCCAGTACAAAAATGTGAGTTGACAGACCTCAATATGGCTCCATGTTGTGCGGAGTGTGAAAGACCTCGTTACTGCATATTTGTTGAAGAGGTACTCTGCGCTTTCTGGCCGCTTTTCTGGGCGCAGAAACGGTGCACGGAGGGAGACGTGGGAGTGGGAAAGGCAGTGGTGTGGGTTGACTAATGTGGGAGGTGGTGGCTTTGGTTTGATTGAGCTTTAACTAAGGTGAGTAATTGCCTATGGAAAGGGATAGATTGCAGAATAACTATTCTATGTATGGTCATGGTAGAATCCACCGGGGGCCACCAGCGGCGGCCAATCGGCCATGGTCACCATGGATGCAAGCGGAAGCTCGAGGGAGAGAGATTAAAAGATAGGAAGATAGGTCTTTTCTTAGCAGTCGGCCTACAACCCAACCGCCAGCCACAATGCCTAGCTATCAACTAATCCTCACATCCAACCCACCTACCCCACTGGATGCAATCCAACGAGATTTGAGGAGGGGGAATGCGGTGCACCTGAGTGGGCAGAGGTGCAGAGTGGTTGAAACCCTTGATGCGGGCTGGTGGCCGCGCATGGAAGCGGCACAACTTGAGGAGGCACAGCCCATCGGACAGTAGGAGGCCCCACGAGGAAGCTCGAGGTTGTAGTCTGGGAGGACCTAGGGACGGAGGAGGGGATCAGTTGGAGCCGAAGGAGAGGAAGGATCTGCATTGGAAGGCGGTGCGACAAGCCGGGGAGGGGGAGGACAAAGGAGGGGAGGGATCTTCTTGGCGCGGGGTGCCGGCTGCGGGCTACACCTCTACGGCCAGGAGGTTGAGTAGCAATCCCTACTAAGGAGCGGAGGGGTCGAGCCACCGAGGCCTTGAGGGGATCTGCCCACACCGACGGTCGATTGCCCAAGTTGAATTCCAAAATCTGGTATTTAATATATATTTTTTCTAATTGTCTTGATTCATTAATGTTTGCTTTTGTTGATGTTATATTGAATAGACAATTAGACAGTGAAATCCAGACCATTTAGATGAATTTTACAATTTATTCGTAGATTTGCAATAATGGATAAACAAACTTCGCGTAACTATTTCACAAGTGGTTTCGACCAGAATTTAATTCTAATAAAATTATTGCCAATTCGACGCATCGCATACTAATAGAAGATTATGCCAATGAAATTAGAGATAAGGTGAGGATGACATTTTCTTGAATGGTCCAACTCGAGCAATTGGACATGTCTTTCCAAAGTGTGGAGGTACTTTCAAGAATCATGGTTTAGTAAGTTTTGTTGGTTGGAATATAGCATGTAATATAGTATGGAAAAGGATATCGCTTTGTGTTTTTATTGTTTTGTTTTAATGAAACCGGCACAACCTAACTCATTTGGGAGTGATGTATTTACAAAAGTTGAGTTCTCTCATTGGAAGATGGCTATAGATGCTTTTAATAAATATGTTGGTGATCCAAATAGTTTTCAAAGCATTGCAAGGGGTGAGTGTGATGACTTCAAGAATGAAGGGTCAAGTGTGTCTAGTAAAATGAATACTTACACCAAGGGGGGCAAATTGCATACAAAATTTGTTTGACTGCATCTTTGGATTATGCAAGATATCTCACAGCACAAGGTGAAGCTTTTCGTGGACATGATGAATACTCTACCTCCATCAACAAGAATAATTTTAAAGAGTTGTTTGATTGGTACAAAGATAAGGAGGAAGTGAAAGACACATTTGATACAACTCCAGGGCATGCAATTATGATTTCTCCAGATATTCAAAAGGAGCTTTCGAAATATTGTGCACAAGAGGTCATAGAAGTGATTAAGGGTGAGATTGGAGATAGGGATTTCACAATGCTCATTGATGAGTCTCGAGATGTATCAATAAAGGACTAAATGGCAGTGGTTGTGAGGTTAGTTGTGCATCTTTTTTTTAGTCATACCATTTATATATTGTTGTGTTGTTCTAACTTTGCGAAATTTGTGGTATGCAGATTTGTGAACAATCAAGGGAAGGTCATGGAAATGTTTCTTGCTATTGAGCATATCACAAACTGTACATCTGTGGCATTGAAGGAAACTTTGTTTGGTTTGCTTGTCGACATGGTTTACCTATTTCAAGGCTTCGTGGATAGGGCTATGATGGAGCTTCAAATATGAAAGGTGAATTTAATGGCTTTCAAAAACTTATTCGAGATGAGAATCCATATGCTTTCTATGTCAATTGTTTCACCCACCCGTTATAGTTGGTGGTTGTCATTGTCACAAGTTGTAGTAGAGCTATTGCTGATTTCTTCATGTTCCCCTGAGAGTGACTACATAAGTGCATCTTGTAAGAGAAAAGATGTGTTGATTGGAAAACATCATGATGTCTTTTTTGAGAAGTTGGAAAATAGTTTGATTTTAGCTGGGGTAGGGCTGCATCATGAAGTTGGCCTAGTTAGACCTTGACATACTCGGTGGGGCTCACATCTTAAACTTTGCTTCCTATATACCAAATGTAGGAGGCAACGGTGGATGTGCTAGAGATTATAAGTGAAGATGCTTGTCAAAACTTAAGTCATGGTAGAGGAGTAGGTTTGCTAAAAAGGATGGAATGCTTTGAATTATTATTCATCATGCATTTGTTAATAACCTTGTTGAGTATTACAAATGAACTATCAATTGCTTTGCAAAGGAAGCATCAAGACATTGTTGAAGCTATGAGATTGATACAGGATGTGAAAGAACGCTTGTAAGATATGAGAGACAATGGAAGGGAACCATTGTTCAACCAAATCAAAATCTTTTGTGAGGCATATGGGATTATTGTGCTAAATATGGATGATACCATTGGAGTTATGAGTAAATCTGTACGTCGGAAACATACAGTGATTCAACATCATTATTACAAAGTTGCAATTTTGCAAGATTTACTCTATTTTAAAAGGTAAAAAGGCAAAGTAGTATCTACAATATCTGAATTATACATGACCAAAAAGATCACGATATGATCCTGCATGCATGCGCAGCTTGCCAGGCAAGGCAGGCGCAATACATGTTTAACATGTAACTTATGAAAGTTTTATAGATCATGAAGCTCCTATCGTACAGACTATAGAACAATGCTAATCAACTCTTAGGTTGCCGCTTAATTGCTTTAAACCAATGAAGTTTTCTTTCTTAGGAGATTTTAGGAACAGTTAATTATCGGTGCGATTCTTTTCGGTTTTGCAGGTATGTATCAATAGTACGGCACAAACGTTTCTGGAAGTCAGATAGCATCTACAATATCACATTGACGAACAACAGTTTCTTGCAGCTTCTTAATTCTTATACCTTTTAGAGAGGGGTGTTTGTCGCCCACAGCTTCTGTTCGTGATGCTTTCAGCCTTCGATTACAACATATCATTTCTTTTGGACATTTTAATAAATTCACCTATCCAAACAAAATTCGTCATTGTGTTCAATCCATCTACGTTGTGTGGCCATTGTGTCCTTATTGGAGGAGTTAATTTATTGTTTCAAATAATTGGGAACAGACTATAGTCTATATACGTAACGTTGTACATGTGTCTCGGCCAAAATTTTCAATTTTTTATTAATTTTTTTTAAAATATCAAATTCGAATAAAATTCAAGCAAATTCGATTTTTTTAGGACAAAATCCATCCAAGCCGAAATTTTCGAGGCCGGTTTGTAGTTCTATCGGGGGTGACCGGTAGAACCGGTATGGCTAATTTTCGGCCAAAAAAAATCCCTAGTCACCAGTAACCTTCTTGTTTATATGTGTGTGCTTTTGCCAGTATTCTTTTATGTTTATGGATAATCATTCAGTTACTAATGCTTTCTTCGACAAGATATTGTTCATACCGTCATTTCCAGCCTACATTTGCAGGAATGCACCTCTAAATGTGGCCTGTGAAAATGTACAGGAAAGAGAAGGGTAATTTAAGTTGTTTATATTGTCAGGAATCTGTGGAGGTATCACATGCCAATCTGTTCAGTAGGTTTTGCTTACGATCACTTACGACCACACATGTTGTATCAACGCTTTCTCGTTCTCTGATGCACCAGCCAGCGTTAGCTCCTACCATCGAATATTATTTTGTATTTTCGAGGAATACTCGGAAATTTGACAAGGCACGAACAGAGGAAGAGACAATTCCTTCCTGGCTCTCCGATCTTACAAAGCAGAGGCTCAAGAACCAGTCCGGAGGAAAAGCAAATACGCTGACGAAGAGGTGCGTCATGTGTGAAGATTTTTTTAAAATAATCTTTTTTATTATAAAATACAGTAATATACATCCATTTTTTATTTTTCAGAAATAATCATCTATTGCTCTACTGTTGGGCAACTCTAGAAGTCGCTCAACGGTTGGGCGATAAGTTTACAAGTCGCCCATCGGTTGAGCGGCTTGAACTAGTCGCTCAACGGTTGAGTGACACATCGATAAGTCGCGCACTGGTTGGGAGATTTAAAATAATAATATTATTATTTTATTAATCCGATGGAAATAATTGTGGAAGAATAAATAGAAATTTTTGTAGCTAATACATTTAGCAAATCTTGGGAATAAATGGTGGTGACAAGGTTGGTTGGTTCGTTTGTGATTTTCGTAGATTCTCAAGGGTACGAAATTCGTTAGACTCGCAATAACATTTTGTAATCGTCGTATGTTGTTGTATTGTGGTAAATTTCTGAAGAATTTTGCGAGGACAATTGAGATAGCAATGATTCGTAAGTAGGAAGGTAAGTGATATTGCGACGCGCTAGGGAATTCATACACGGTGGAGAACTTTGGAGAAATAACGCAACGATAACAATACGACAGTTGATCCGACAAGAGGGTTACATGACACACAGACTAATTAATTAAGGATGATACACACATGCCTTTAGGGAATTAGAAATGCATGTGACATATGGACGAAGAGGGTCGAACTACAGCGTAGAACGTGGTCATTTGCCCTTGCGGCCCAGCTCGGCGTTGTACTCCTCGCCTTGCACCTTAGCTTTCGCCGCGATGGCTCTCTTCCGCGCCGTCTCGGCCTCCCGTCGCCTGACATACTCACACTCCTGCTCCTTGTGCAGCCTCTCCCGCATCTTCTTCTCTTTCATCTCAGCCTGCAGCTCTTTGAGATGCCTTTCACGGCCTTCACAGTCCTCCCTGGTCCTCCTCTTCCATGACAACAACATCCACATATCGTAGGGGTAGATCTTGCCGTCGAACCACTGGCTGAAGTCGCATAGGGGCGACAGAGACTGCGGTGGGAAGAGAGACATGGTTACGACGTAATGGGAAGCCAAATAGTGGTGTGCACTGAAATGCTATTTCATTACCGGTTGTCTGTGGCTTGGCGTGTCAAACCTATGGTCGGGGTAGTTCACATAGAAGTTTGTGCAGAACCAATAGCATTGCCCAATGGTCAACTCATCGGTTGATTTGACGCAATTGCAAGCGTCCCGACACTAGCAAAAATGTGGCGCTACCCCCGTCGGGGGCCCTTTCGGAGGGCATTCAGCGGGCATAGGAGGGGCACGGCTCGACCAGAAATCGTTGGGCGTATTATGAGGCAGTCTCCTTAGATCAACGAGCTCTAGAGGTGGCTGTTGAGGAGGTGGGTGGTGGGTGTAAGGCTGCTGACTAAACGCCTTGTGGCGAACAGCGGTATGCTGGGGAGCCTCATAGTCCTTCAAAAGCTCATGGATTTGCTTCCATTCCTTCTCCTTGTTCATGTTATCTAGGTGGTGTTGTTAGTGTGGAGTTCCTGACCGAGCAGCACTGTATTTATAGTAGGAGCGGACGCAGCTGTAGTGAGACCACGTCCTACTTTGCAAAGCGAGGTCATGTCCTACTTTGCAGAGATATGTAACGACGATAGATTGACACTGCAAACTGAAGTTAAAGTTTGCAATTACGATACAATTAGTTCCACACTGCGTGCAACAAGTAAAGTACTAACTGAAGTACAAGTTACAACATGCTAGCATTTCTAATCTTAGTATCACTACACACACAACAATAAGTGGTGATGCACTTCATGTCGGTGTTCCTACTTGTCGGTAGGCGCCTTGCAACTTCTCGCAGTGTGACCTTCCTGGCTGCAGCGGCTGCAACGTCTACCCGCTACTCCAGCTTCCCCTTCGTCCATATCGTTCCTAATACGACGACTCTACCGACGGCCCTTCTCACCCTTCAATAGGTCAAGATCCAGAATCTAAGTCCTCTGTTCTATATCCAACGTGGCGAAGTCATCCACAACCCTAAAGCCTCTTAGCTCGCCGCACCACGCCTGCAACACCCTCTCCTCCATGAAGTACTACCACATGAAGTTCGATGGGTCCATGTTGATAGTCCCGCATGCGGCAAGGACATGAGAGCATGGCTTGTGAAGGAGCTTTAGCTTGTCGTATATGCAGCTAAGTTCATTCATATGATCTCCAAGGCACACCTCGTGGGTAACAAGAGAGCGAGCCGTTCCAAATCCAGCTCTGTCCTGAAGGAGCAAGGCGAAATAATGCTCTGTATTGCCCATCACAAAGACCGTGTGTGACTGACCCTTCTCGGTCTTGGCTTGCATGTACGTTGTAATCTTCGAGCAGTACGGTGTATGTGGGTTGGCTGCATGAAGTGCCACATTTGCATGCCTTTCTCTGAAATATCCAATTATACCGTGCAGAACGCCTTCCATGATGGCAACGAGGGGCCGAGGACTGAGGCCCATAAGAACCCAGTTGTACACCTCCGTAAGGTTAGTGGTCATTATGTTGTACCTTGTACCGTCCATGTCGTTAGTAAGGACCACTTCTCCAATGGCTTAGCCTCAATCCAATGGGAGAAGCACTTGATGTTTCTCGAGGTCCTCTGCGTCACACAGGGAGGGTCTAACTCCGGCAGTGGTGTGAGGCGTTCGGGTTGCGCGGCCCCAGGAATGGGCAGACGCTTGTTCCTCGCGACGATGTACTTCCTGGTGTGCTCCTCCAACATCTCCCGCAACACATCAAATTTACGCTGCTGGTTCTGCATAGCCAGCCTCTTGAATAACTTCATCAATGGTTGCTGTGGGAACTGCTTGAATAAGTTGGCCCCCAGATTTTGAATGCACAACTTCCTCATGTCCGCCAAGGAACGGCTCCTCGGGGCCTTGCTAAATTTTTCTTATGGCCTTCATTATCCCGAGGTGATGATCATGGATTATGCAGACATCAGGACATGGCCCAATTACTCTCTCCTTTAGATGTCAAAGGAACCATAACCAGCTGTCAAAATTATCACTTTTGATGAATGAGATGGCCAAGGGCAGAATCTTATTGTTGCCATCAACGCCAATTGCTGTCAGGATCTGAACCTTATATTTCCCAGTTAGAAACATCCCGTCGACTGAGATCACGGGGAATATGTGCCTGAAAGCATCGATGTAGGCACCGAAGGCTAAGAAGGCTCTCTGCAATACCATGAAACCCAATGGTCTTCTTGATGGATTGTACTTCACATCAATGTATGTGACTGGGTTCCTATCCTGCAGCACCTGGAGCATACGAGGAAGGTTGTTGTAAGCCACCTCGAAAGAACCGAACCTCCTTTGCAAAGCCTTCTACTTCACACACCATGCCTTCGCGTAGCTAATCTTGTACTTGAATTTCTGCTCGATAGCTACCATGATGTGATTGGCCTCCAGGTCCTTCTTCTTTACTATCTCTCTGTACATGAGATTGACTATGAAGGTGGACGTTAGGTTGCGATGCTTCGGTAAAACACTATTGAGCACGCAGGAGTGCACCTCCACCTTGAAGAAAATCTAGTGAGTCTCATACTTGGGTCTATGTGCGTGCACATACCAAGGACAACCAGTCTACTCACAGACCACGGTGTACTACTCCTGACTAGATTAGAGAACCCAAAACATTCGCTGCATGGACATGGCCCACAACTTAATGGCATCCTGTAGTGATCCCTTGTCAGCAAACATTGCATGTAGCCGAACCTCAGTACCATGGTATTCCCACGATGTGCTCATTGTGCACAGAAAGACCCTCAACATCCACCCCATCGCATTCCTACGGGATAGGACCTTCGTCCTCATCAGAAGGGTCATCGTCATCCTCTTCTAAAGCTCACTCCTCGGTCCAGGCCGTCAATTCATCGATCTCCATCTGACACACTATGCTATCAACATGCTCCCCTGCATCCACATGTCTAGTGGGCTCAGCGTGCGGTGTGCAATCTTCAACTTCTACCTCCGCAGCATCAGCCACCGTGTCCTCTTCATGAACCACGTGCTGCGCACCCGAGCTGCTCCCACCAATCGAACGATAGCCGTCGGCAGTGCCTCGTGTGACTCCCTTCGAACATGCTTGCACGAGTAGCACGCACTCGTATCCACGGTGCCGATAGCCTTCCACAAAGCCCTTTCGTGCAACTGTGCACATCTATCTGGTCAACTCCCACCGAATGTGTATGGCAGATTGACTCCAAAGCCCATGTAGGATGACATTGCACACCTCGGGGTCCAAGGAGAAGCAACAGGTGAGCCAGCGTAGGATATCTCTGATTCAAGCATTCTCCGCGTCCGGGTGTGCCATACTAACTTGCAGGAAACCACTCAGGTCAACACTGTATTGACCTTCATGAATCGTACCAACACCGTAATGCACTTTTACTCTTGTGGGCTCCGACATGACTGATTTCTCACTGTAAATATTTTGAACATTGCAACTAGCTTTTTGTCAACATACATTCACAAAATACGTGCTAAACTAATAAGTAGCGACACGTTGCCTACACTCGGATGAGAACAAGAACGGATGAGACTATTACCTTCACGCGAACAATTTCTCTCCTTATCAACGAGCTTCCTTCTTCTTTCTCTCTTAGCTCCCAAAGTCCTACTCCTCTCCTGTCCTCTCCCTCTCTCGAGCTCCTCTGCTTCCCCCACCCTCCGGTCGTTCTCTCTTCTCATCTCCTTCTCCCCTCTCCCAACCTTCTCCCCCTCTTTACTTCCCCTCTCCTTCTCCCCCTCTCCTTTTCTCCTCTCCCGAGCTCCTCTCATTCTCTCCCGAGAGAAATGGCTAAAGAGATCGTAAGGGGGCGGGGTGTGCCTTTCTATACAACCGTGATGAACTATGGAGATCCTGATTTGGCCCGATCTTTCGATGAGAAGATAAATTCGGTAGAAGTCGCTCAACTCTCACAATCCTGGCTACAAACTCGCAAGGCTCAAAACCACACAATCGCTGAATGGCTTGACAAGTTGTTATCAACCGTGCACGAATACCTGGATGACCTGATCACGAAGATCAATTTCTGTATACACCAAGAAGCACGCAAGAACAAGGTAAAATGTAATATGAAATTACAAATAGGAATTGAAATTGTATTGATAAGTGGGGTTCCGAAGAACAATGTAGCTATTGATCTCGCCGAACAAGAGGACAAAGTATAAAGTAGCAAAGCTAAACTTCAATCAACAAAACCCGCCAAACCCTAAGGGTGGCAGTCACTATGTAAAGGAGGAAGAGAGGGGTGATGGCCGGGGGTACAGTACCATATGAATAGTACCAAACCCGAATTATAAGTCCCATGACCCATTAGTATAGGTGGCGCAACACCAAGTTCCTTTACTCGAATATTGCTAAGTGTTGGCCTAAAGAACTTAATATATAGTCTTCACGCTAGATTCTGCTAAACTTCAGTATAGAAATATCCATTTCTCGTATGATCATCTCCATGCTTGGTGTTACCATCATCTCCATTTAGCTTGCCTCCTGATCCTTGATTCCTAAGTAAAATAATATCACGTGCTTTAGGCAGCATCATAGAATTCATAGAATATGGATGCACTATGAGAAACGAAGTCAATTTAGTTGGCGAGCACGTGCTCTAGTAATTGATCCTTGCACATTAGAAGCAGTAGGGGTGGTAGAGGTAATAAATCAATAGGAGCGCGTTTATATTGTGTGTTCATTCGCTCTATATTCTCTTTAGTTGTCTCATGCATCTTCAGAATCAATTCAACACGTTGTATAGCATTAATGTTTACCTTTTTCGAGGACGGTAGAGGTAATAAATCAATAGGAGCGCGAGGAATAAATCCATAAACTACTTGAAAAGGACACATCTTTGTGGTTGAATGATGTAAACGGTTGTAAGCAAACTCCACATGAGATAAGCATTCTTCCCACATCTTCAAGTTCTTCAAAACAGCCTTCAACATAGTTGACAATGTCCGGTTGACAACTTCAGTTTGTCCATCTGTTTGGGGATGACATGTAGTAGAAAATAGTAACTTTGTCCCCAATTTAGCCTATAATGTCCTCCAAAAGTGACTAAGAAACTTCGTACCACGATCAGACACAATTGTATTGGGCACTCCATGTAGTCGGACAATTTCTCTGAAAAATAATTCAGCAATATTTGTAGTATCATTGCTCTTATGACAATGTATGAAACGTGTCATCTTCGAAAATCTATCCACAACAACAAAAATACTATCCCTCCCCCTCTTTGTTCTAGGCAGTTCTAAAATAAAATCCATTGAAATATCTTTCCAAGGTACGCTAGGAATAGGAAGATTAATATATAAACTATGTGGATTAAGACGTGACTTAGCTTTGTGGCATATAGTGCAGCGAGACACATAGCGCTCAACGTCGCGCCTCAACTTAGGCCGATAGAAGTGATCGGTCAAAACACCATTCGTCTTCTTGACACCAAAATGTCTCATGAGTCCTCCATACGCCTCCTCCTGTAACAACAAAAGATGAACGAAGCTAGCTGGAATGCATAGCTTGTTAGAACGAAACAAAAATCCATCATTCATAACAAATTTATTCCAGCTTTTGCCTTCTTTACAATTCTGAAAGATATATTTAAAATCATCATCATGCACATATTGCTCTTTAATTGTCTCTAAACCAAAAATTCTGAAATCTAGTTGAAAAAACATGGTATAAAAATGAGATAAAGCATCATCAATAACATTATCCTTTCTTTTTTTGTGTTTAATGACAAATGGAAACGGTTCAATGAACTCAACCCAGTTAGCATGTCTACAGTTCAGATTTGATTGACTACGAATATGCTTTAATGATTCATGATCAGAATGTATAACAAATGGACCATAAGTAATATTGCCGTGTCTCTAATGTCCGAACTAAAGCGTATAATTCCTTATCATAAGTAGAATAATTCAGACTAGGCCCACTTAATTTCTCACTAAAATACGCAACAGGTTTACCTTCTTGAATAAGCACACCTCCAAGTCCAATTCCACTAGCTTCACATTCAAGCTCAAAAGTCTTACCAAAATCCGTAAGTTAGAGAAGTGGTGCATGTGTAAGCTTATCTTTCAAAATCTGAAATGATTATTCTTGTTTAGGGCCCCAGATAAAAGGAACACATTTTTTCGTAAGCTCATTCATCAGTGCGGCAATAGTGTTGAAATCTTTGACAAAGCGTCGATAAAATCCCGCAAGTCTGAGAAAACTCCGCACTTGTGTGACCGTGTTAGGAGTCGGCCAACTCTGCACAACTTCGATCTTGGCTTGATCAACCTCAATACCCTGTGGAGTAACAACATAGCCAAGAAATGATACTCGATCGGTGCAAAAGGCGTACTTCTCAAGGTTACCAAACAAACGTGCATTACACATAGCATTAAAAATAGCACGCAAGTGTTCAATATGCTTCTCTAATGTTTTGCTATAGATCAATATGTCATCAAAATATACCACCATAAATTGTCCTATGAAAACACGCAAAACTTCATTCATTAATCTTATGAAAGTACTAGGTGCATTAGTTAACCCAAAAGGCATCACCAACCACTCATATAATCCAAACCTAGTTTTGAATGCTGTTTTCCATTCATCGCCTAACTGTATGCGAATTTGGTGATACCTACTACGCAAATCAACTTTAGAAAACACAATAGAGCCACTTAATTCATCAAGCATATCATCTAGCATAGGAATAGGATGACGATGTCAAATAGTAATATTATTGATAGCTCTACAGTCAGCACACATACGCTATGATCCATCTTTATTAGGTACCAAAATCACAGGGATAACACAAGGACTAAGACTTTCGTGTATGTACCCTTTGTCAAGCAAGTCTTGCACTTGACGTTGAATTTTCTTAGTCTCTTCGGGATTGGTTCTATATGGCACACAGTTGGAAAGCGAGGCTCCTGGAATTAAATCAATTTGATGCTTAATCCCCCTAATTGGAGGCAGCCCTGGGGGTATGTCACTTGGAAACACATCATCAAACTCCTACAAAATGTTAGCAATAGCAGGAGGCAAAGAAGGAGGCATATCCTGACAGAAAAACAAGGCTTGTTTGCACACTAAAGCATAACAATCAGATTTGCTATCTTCTATCTCACAAATATCATATTTAGTAGCAAAGAAAACAAAACCTTTCAATTTAATTTCACCTTTCCTAGCACTAGGTTCTTTCTTCTTCGGGTGCACAAGTTCTTTAGCTACAATCTAATTTTTACTTTTGCTACTCTCGTTTTCTCTATTAGCTCTCTCTAATTCATCCTTTAAAATAGCTTCATTAGACATGGGCAGCAAAGTGATTTTCTTTTCATTAAACATGAGAGTATACTTATTAGTTCTATCATGATGCATTGTATCTCTATCATATTGCCAAGGCCTACCCAATAACAAAGTACATGCTTGCATAGGTACTATATCTCAATCAACATAATCGTGATAAGAACCAATAGAAAAATGTACTCTCACAATGAGAGTTACCTTCAACTTGCCAAAATTGTTGAACCATTGAATGTAATATGGGCAGGGTGCTGTTGTGTGGTCAATGCAAGCTTCTCAATCATGTCCATACTCGCCAAATTATTGCAACTTCCTGCATCAATGATCACTCGACATGAACGCTCTTTGATGACAAGCTTTGTTTGGAACAGATTGTGGCGTTGATTCTGGTCAGCACACTCCATTTGTGCAGTAAGTACATGCTTTACTATAAGGCTTAAATACTTATCTAAAATTTTAGCACCGTATTGTTCCTCGTCGCGTTCTGATTCTTAGTCATCACCTGCGAGGTTAGTTACAAGCATAGCATATTCTTTCTCAATGTCACTAGCTGAAGTGTACTCACTATTATCCTTTATCAAGAGAGCCTGCTTGTTAGGGTAATCCCGCATCATGTGTCTATAGTCTTTGCTGCGATGACATTGTGTTTCTCATGCTCTACCCGTTGAAGCAACCGAAGATGAACTTTGTGCAGGGGCTTGTACCATGCTCTTGCTCGTTTTCGGTGTGCGTGATGGTGTAGTGGAAGTAGACAGACACCAGCTGTTAGAGGAGTTTGTAGGTGCGGGTGTTCAGTTGGAGGGAGTAAATGGTGCTCTTGATTTCCCTTGAGTTGTGCGACCTGCAAAAGAACCTACAAAATTTTCTTTGTTTCTAGATTGACGTCCTTGTACCTCTCTCTCAACTTTACAAGCAAGTTGAAACAAGCGAGTGATAGAATTGTATTCTTTGTGGTCAAGTATGTCCTGAATTTCACAGTGTAAACCTTTCAAAAATCTAGCCGTTTTAGCATCTTCAGTTTCTTCTAAACTACAACGCAACAAATCAGTTTGCAATTCTTGATAATAATCCTCTTCAGAACTTCTACCTTGTCTTAAGCGTTATAATTTATTAAGTAAATCACGAGAATAATATGAATGCACAAATCTATACCTCGTTGCTCTCTTCAAAGCATTCCATGTTCTAGGTATGTTCTGGTTAGTACGACAATATTCGCTCCACCAAATAGACGCAAAATCAGAAAACTCGCTAGTAGCAGCCCAAACTTTCTTATCTTCGGGGAATTCATGACAAGCAATTTTTTGTTCTACGGTAAGCTCCCATGTGAGATAAGCATTAGAATCATATTTTTCAGTAAAAGGAGGCATAATGAATTTAATTTTACTAAATGCATCATTATGGTTATGTACCTCACATTGATTTCTTCCCATACCTTGACGATTTTGATGAAGCCGACGATGGTTGCGATCATTGTGAACATTAAATCCATCGATTTCTGTATCAGCAGTATAGTTGTTCACGTCTTCTTCTTCCACGTCATCTGCACAAGAGTGGGCAGCAGGTGGTGTGCGGCGAGCAGGAGGCTCTTCCACTCTTGGCTCACTCTGGGCCGTGGTTTCAGCAAGTGGCTGATGTTCGAGGAGCGCAATACGTGTGTGGAGCGACGCGAGGTTGTCGTTGATCTTATCCAAGGCATTGCATATGCTCTCACTGAGCGAGTGCTCAATGTGTCGCACGAGCTCTCTCGTGCGAGGTGTGAGAGACCCCTCACCCACATGCTCTAAAGAGTGGTTGTGGTTGTTTCCGTCATTTGTAGATCCGCGTGACCCTGCCATTGTTAGTAGAAAACAAAGAACAAATCACAGTGTATATGTCTCTATGGACTACTTGGTTCTGGAGTTTCATGAGCCACTCTCTTATAACACCTTACCAAGTTCTTACAAGGTCTTACCAATGCAGCAAGAAGGTGGTACTATTGGTGTCTGGTTCGTGATACTCTCATTTGTGAATAGCCCAACAATTGCGAGGAAACGGTACCTGCTGAGTTAGTAGAAAGTGGAGCTCGGAAGGCTAGTATATATCAAAGGAGTAGCAATTGTTCAAATCAGTATGCAAATTTAAAAAGTAGTTCAAAGTAATAGTCACAAGTGCTGATCCTAGTCTAAACTAAGCCTAGTTAGTGCAACTCGCAAGAACGACTAGGAGCTTCAACGGGAAGGCTAGCACAAGAACTATCAAAGCAAGCAAGCAAGCAATGGATGAACTATGCCAATCTAAACAAGGAAAAAAAAAATCAAGAAAGGAGTCAGATCTGAATTTCTTTTTTCTTCTTCTCTTTCCTTTTTTGCTCTCTGTTTTTTTACGAATCCGCACCTAACTCAAATATCTTCGAATTCCTCTTTCGGGCCTAGGGAGGTATATGGATCACAAACTTTTTGTATAAGGCGGGAGTATAAAGGTAATTAAAAGATACTCTCTCTCCAGACTCTGATTTTTTTATCGTGTTGCTGAAGTTAGATGAATCTTAGGTTTCCTTCTGGCAACACGAAACAATCTCTTTTAGCTCGCGGCGGTAGGGTGGCTGGTGGTCACAGCAACAAGATGGCTGAACGGTGGTAGAGCACGTTGGTGCTGCGGTAGTGATTAGCAATGGCGGCGGAAGCTGTGGTGGTTGATCGATTGTCGCGGTAGGCGTTTTGGTGGCTGCGGCAAAGATCGGTAGGCAGCGACGCTACAGGGGGTGATGAGTGCTGCGGCGGAACTAGATGACTTGCAAGAGACTCCAAACTAGACCAATCTAGACAGAAACCAATATAATGACTCGACGCTGCAAGAAAAATTCAATGACGCGAACTAATAGAAACAAATTGCAATGGCTCAAAGGGTATGGTATGGATGATAGATGCAATATTTTTTTAGGGCAATTTTCTGGACTCTAGGTATGAAAAACTTATATACTACTAGAAAACCAGAAACTCTCACTGATCAACTGTAGCTCTGATACAACTTGATGAACCACGAAGGTCCTCATTTGACTCGATCTTTCGATGAGAAGATAAATTCAGTAGAAGTCGCTCAACTCTCACGATCCTGGCTACGAACTCGCAAGGCTCAAAACCACACAATCGCTGAACTGCTCGACAAGTTGTTATCAACCGTGCACGAATACCCGGATGGCCTGATCACGAGGATCAATTCCTACATACATCGAAGAAGTACGCAAGAACAAGATAAAACACAATCTAAAATTACAAATAGGAATTGAAATTATATTGATAAGTGGGGTTCCGAGGAACAATATCGCTGTTGATCTTGCCGAACAAGAGGACAAATTATAAAGTAGCAAAGCTAAACTTCAATCAACAAAACCTGCCAAACCCTAAGGGTGGCAGCCACTATGTAAAGGAGGAAGAGAGGGGTGGCGGCCGCGGGCACTGTTCATGTGTGAATAGTATCATATGAATAGTATCAAATCCGAGGTGTCCATCCCGAATTGGAAGTCCCATGGCCCATTATCATAGGTGGCGCAGCACCAAGTTCCTTTACTCAAATATTGCTAAGTGTTGGCCTAAACAGCTTTATATATAGTCTTCATGCTAGATTCTGCTAAGCCTCAGTATAGAAATATACATTCCTCGTATGATCATCTCCATGCTTGGTGCTGCCATCATCTCCATTTAGCTTGCCCCCCGATCCTTGATTCTGAAGTAAAATAATATCACGTGCTTTAGGCAGCATCATAGAATTAATAGAAAATGGATGCACTCTGAGAAACAAAGTCACCTGATAATTTAGTTGGCGAGCACGTACTCTAGTAATTGGTCCTTGCACATTAGAAGCAGTAGGGATGGTTGTATAAGTGGAAGAGATGTCCTCATCAAACCGTCTAGTTGCTCAACCGTTGAACGACTTGAAAGCAAGTTGTGGCCCAAAGGTTGAGCGACACGTCGACTAGTCGGTCAACCGTTAAACCACTACTTGTTGTCAAATTGTCCAACGATTGAGTGACTAGGTGCTAAGTCGCTCAACCGTTGAGCGACTACTAACTGAAGGGACTAGTTGCTAAACTGTTGAGCGACTACTCCACTTGTCGGGTAGCTATTGAGCGGCTTGGATCTAGTCGTTCAACCATTGAGCGACTTGATCCAAGTCGTCCAACAGTGGAGCGACAGAGGATTATTTCTGTAAAATAAAAAAAATAGAGTTATATTACTGTATTTTGGAATAAAAAAGGATCATTAAAAAAAAATCAAAGAAAAGCGCTTAGTTTCCGGCTAGAGCTTTGTTCCTCTTTCATGGTTTATTCAAGGTATTTACAAAGAAACTGCCACAATTGCGGTGAAAATCTAGTACAAAAATGCGAGTTAAAAGATGTGGATATCATGGGGATATGTTCCAGATCTTAGGATGATGTGACAATTAGCAATGGAATTTATGGTTTGTCGTTTCACGAGTTTTCGATAAAGTTTCAGGATTTCTGGACAGGGGCGGTCCGACCGGCCATAGCATGGCGGTCCGACCGGTCCCAAATCGGTCGGACCGGCCATGTGCGGCGGTCGGACCGGTGGTGACAAAAAATGGTCAGAACAGGTTGGGCAAAAAATAGGTGTTGTAGGCAAGTGAGGGGATCCCAATGAACTTGGTCACATAATTTTTGGAGCCTCCAAGTAAAAGTTCTATTCGTTTGAAGTTTCCAGAAGGTTTCGGAATTTCAGGGCTTGAATTTTGGTTAAGTCCCTACTGGTGGTCTGACCGGCCTGAGGTGGCGGTCAGACCGGCCTTGAGGTGGCGGTCAGACCGGCAGGCTGGGCAGTCCGACCGGCTCACAGGGAGCGGTCGGACAGGTTTCTACTTGAACGTCAACCAACTTCGTGGTGATGTTAATTTGTTAGCTCAAGTTCATTGGTATCATGACATATGTGTTGCATGATGCATGTTTTGACTAACATGGGTCAAGTTGTGAAGAACTTGTTCTCGAATTCGTGTTTGCTTGTCTATGATTGTTCAGGTTGCTTGGTAGTCAACGACGGTCAACGGCGAGGAGGATCGGGACTAGACTTGGAGAGTTGAGGTCCAGAACGATCGACGATGCCGGGTGAGGTCAATGGACTCAAGCGTGACACAAGATGGACAAGGGTGACCTATTGGCGAATCCATGGCGCATGGTGAAGCGGTTTAGGTCAAAAGGTTAAAAACGGCGCTTTGCGAAGCGTGCGTGTGTGACCCGTTTGTTAGTGGGCCTTAACGGGAGCCCAATAGAGTCAAACCCTAGAAGTTCTAGGCCTCCACTATAAATAGGAGGGGGTGGTGGCTGCACCAATCTCTCTCGCTGTTTTTTCACCTCTTTGTTGTTTCAAAACCCTAATTGGCTTAGGGGGAGTTGAGGTGGAGGCTAGGGCTTTTGATGGTTTGAGGGGAATTTCATGATCTTGGATTGACCACTGATCCATGATGGTGTGGGTGTAATCCAACAGCAATCACGTTCTTAATCTATGCAAGGTTTGCTTGAGATAAGTCTTTTTTCGTTCTTGCTTTCAATTTCGTGATTTTAGGGCTTTCTTTGATCCGCGAGTTTGTGATTGATTCTTTCACATGAATTAGCTTGCTGTGATATGTATGAATCTATCTAGGATCATCGTGATCATCAATCACTCACGAACAAGCATTAGGATCAAGTTTTCGTTCTTGCCCAGTTTTAGACCTTCTATTACTAAATTGACTACTGTTTAGGATCTATCCAAGAATTATCATTATATTCTATTGGAATAGGTCCTCAATAGCCTAGAGAAGGTGTGTGCAAAGTTTCGCGAAGTTTGGTTTTGAGAATCAAAAGTTAGACCTAATTGCAACTTCGTCATCGTCTTTTTTTTCTTGTTTGGATCGGTTGAGCTCACGGTCGAGACCGCCCATCATCACCGGTCCGACCGATTTGGGAGCGGTCCAACCGCCAGTACAACAGCGGTCCGACCGCCCGGCAATCGGTCCGACCGGTTGGGTCCAGAGGTCAGACCGCCAGTGCTCCTGTTGGTTTAATCTTAGTTGATTTTGTCATATTGCTTAGGGGATTAATTTGAATTCAATACTAGTCTTCCGCTGTACTGGTATATTGATCTTCATAGCTTCCTAATAGCTATTGGAGTGAAATTGTGTTGAGTTCATAATTTGTGAAAAAGTGAGCGTGCTCCTATTCACCCCCCCTCTAGTCGCCTTTTCGGTCCAACAAGTGGTATCAGAGCCCGGTTAGTTCACTCTTGATCTTAACCGGTCACTGAACTTTAGGCGATGGATAAGTTTTCTACTAAACCGCATATCTTCGATGGGCACGACTATGCCTATTGGAAGAATCGTATGCGAGTCTTTCTTGAGAGCGAGGACAAGCTATTTGGGATGTTGTTCGAGCCCCGCTTGTTATTTCTGAAATTGCAACGCCGGCATCAGCGATTCTTGTGGCAAACAACAACAAGGCCAAGAATCTTTTATATGGCGCACTTGGTAGACAAGAATATGATCGTATTTGCAATCTTACCACTGCGCATGAAATTTGGAACACCCTCGAAACATATCATGAGGGTTCGTCCCAAATCAAAAAGGTGCGCCAAACAGTTTACAAGCGTGAATACAACAAATTCGAGATGCGTCCTAGAGAGAGCATCGATGACATTTTCAGTCGCTTTAATAAAGTGATTAATCAAATGAAAGCTGTTGATATTGAATATTCTCAATCTGAAAATGCCACCCATCTCTTGGCTGCAATCAACACCAAGGAGTGGGAGATGAAGGCTACTGCTATAGCGGAAAATGTTGATCTTTCGAGTGTTACTTTAGAATTGCTTTATAGTAAACTCAAGACTCATGAAATTAAAAGAGTTGATCATCCTAAGAAAGACAACATGGCATTGATAGCTGATTCTCTCAAAAGATCCTCTGATGGTACTCTTGAATCATTTTCTGACTTTTCATTTACTTGTTTATCTGCGATTCATGAGGAGTAGCTTGAAAGTATTCCTGAGACAGAGTTAATTCTCCTAGCTAAAAAATTCACACGGACCTACAATAATGTGAGAAACAAAAAGAGAGGTAGTCCGATGACATACTATGAATGTGGTGAGCTTAATCATATCCGGGCAAATTGCCCCAAGCTGAAAGGTAAGAGCAATCATAAGGAGGGAAAGCTAACTTGGAAGAAGCCTCCATTCAACAAATCAAGGTATGAGGCTAATAAGCTTGTGAAGGCCGCTCACCAGGTTCTTGCCGCTTTTGAGGATCAATCCTTGAGCGATGTGGATTCCGGGAGTGAGGAAGATAAGGAGGAGGAGATCCCTCAAGGCAAAAAGAAAGGGAAGGCCAAGGACTTCACTGGCATGTGCTTCATGACTGACACTGATGACATTGATGATGATGAGGTATCTTTTTCTTATGATGAGCTTTCTGCTAAATATGATTCTATAGTTGAGCAATTGCTTAGTCAAGATGAAGCATTAGAATTTGTCATGACAAAAAATAAGAAATTAGAGTCAAAGATTAGCAAACTGAAAGTAGAGCTTAAAAATACTAAGACTCTTGAACCTGATGAATGTTTATCTTGTCATGCTATGCATTCAGAAATTGCCAAATTACAATCTGCTTATAATATTTCTGTGCAACAACTTGAGAATGCTAGATCTGAGCTAAATGAAATTAAAATTGATCCTTGTGAAAAATGTTTAGAATCTAGTAAATTGATTGCTTTTGATGTGGTTGATTCTAGCCCTTGCACTTCATGCTTAGAAAAAGAACGTGAAATCAAAGATATCTTAGAAGCTGCTAGAGTCAAATATGCTAAGCTTAAGGACAATATTGAAAATACTAGTTGTTCTTCTTGTTCCGCTCTTAAGCTTGAAATTGCTTTATATAAGGAGAAATCTATGGATAAAACTTGTGATGCTTGTGTTAATTTGAGAAAAGAAAATGCTTACCTTCATGATACATTAGAGAAATTTTCTAAAGGTAAGAAACAGTTAAACATAATTCTTGACAAGTCTAAAACTCCTTATAAGAAGCAAGGTTTAGGATTCAATTCTTTTCAAGACAATCCAAAGCCAAAAGTCATTCAAGTCTTGGAAAAAGGTTTAATTGAATTCAAAACCCAACCTGCAAAAACATCTTTTAAATCTGCAGGTTTTGCCCAACCTTGTATTAATTCAAAGGGTGCTTCTTCTAGTGGTACCAAGTACCATTGCACTTATTGCAAGAAAAGTGGGCATTTGATTGAATTCTGTTGGCGTAGGTTGAAAAATGATAGGAAAAATCTTGATAGAATTTCATTCAGGCAACCTAGAGCTTTTATGAGACATGGTAACACTGAAAAGAATAAACCTGGATAGTGATTTTTCTCACATGCTAATCATTATGTGTCTAAATATCATAATTCTCATGTTCTTCAGTCATGCGGTCCGACCATTGGTGGTCACCTGGCCTCGACCGATTTGGTCACGGTGATCGACCGCTGAACAACGCCGGTCGGACCGCCTGACAAAGTTAATTCCATGTTAATTTAAACATTGCTCATAATGTAATTTTAGATAAAATCAAGTATAGTACTTCTGGTTTGTATACTCCTTGCAGACATGTGTCTCAGTACTGGATTCCTAAATCTTGTTTATCTAACCCCAGTATTGAGACACATCGTTCTTCTCTTCCTTGATTTTCAGGATTACCGCGGAAAGGGGAAGAACACGTGGTTCGTCGACTCCGGGTGTTCACGCCACATGACCGGAAACTCAAGATGGTTCACCTCTTTCACGCGGGCAACAGGTGATGACTTCATCACCTTTGGAGATGATACACAAGGGCGAATTGAAGGAACATGATCAATTAAGGTGAACAACAAATTCATCCTAAAGGATGTCGCTCTTGTGGACAAGCTTAGGTATAATCTCCTTTCTGTCTCTCAGCTTCTTGATGATGGCTATGAGACTGTATTTAAGAAAAATGCTTGTCGTGTGCTTGATTCTACTGGTGAGCTTGTGTTTGGAATATCTAGAGTTGGTAGAATTTTGGGTGATTTTTCGAATCTCTTCTTTGGATCTCTTAAATGTTTGCTTACATCTTCTTCTGATTTCTGGCTTTGGCACCGACGTTTGGGGCACATTGGTTTTGATCATCGGCGAGTTAGCAACCTTGATCTCATGAGAGGTTTGCCCAAACTCAAAGTCGCAAGGATCTTTGTATAATAGCGCTCATAGGCATGGCAAACAAGTTGCCGCCTCACACCCTTCTCAGTGACTATGGTTATGGTACCGGACGGGACGCTTGCTTCATATGGATCTTTGTTGGTCCTGCTAGAGTCCGGTCAGTCGGTGGAAAATGGTATATTCTTGTCATAGTCGATGATCTTTCAAGATATTCTTGGGTGTTCTTTCTTGCTTCAAAAGATGAAGTTTTTGGTTATTTTCATGACCTTGTTCTTCGTTTGGCTTCTGAGCTTCCTGGTGCCCTGAGAGCGATCCGCAGTGACAATAGCACGGAGTTCAAAAATGCTTCTTTTGCTTCTTTTTGTGCTGAGCGCGGTATTGAGCATCAGTTCTCCTCTCCACACGTCCCTCAACAAAATGGCGTGGTGGAAAGGAAGAATAGGACCTTGGTCGAAATGGCTAGGACGATGCTAGATGAGTATAGCACACCGAGGAGGTTTTGGGCCGAAGCTATTGCTACAGCTTGCCATATTGCGAATCGTGTCTTTTTAAGACCATCTTTAGGCAAGACTCCTTACGAGCTTCGTTTTGGTAGAAAACCCTTTGTTTCGCACTTTCGAGTTTTTGGATCAAAGTGTTTTTTTTCTTAAGACAGGAAACTTAGATAAATTTGAATCAAGGACTTTTGATGGGATATTTCTGGGTTATCCTGCACATTTGAGGGGTTTTCGGATTTTTAATACTGAGACTAACCTTATTCAGGAGACTTGTAATGTCACTTTTGATGAGACTAGCCCTTGAGCTAGATCCTTGTTACAGATGATTCACAGGTGACAAAGAGCATTTTTGTGGAGGAAGATGAGGACGAAGCTGATATCTGTCCTTCATCTGCTGCTGCTGAGGCGCCCATGTTGGTACAAGAACCTGCTACGTCTACTTCACCTTCTGTTGAGGCTCCTGCTGCATCATCATCATCAGCAGTACCTCCGGAGGTCGAAGAAACGCTATCTCCCCCGGGCGCTCCACTTCGCATTCAGAGACAGCATCCTCCGGATCAGATAATAGGTAATCTATATGAGCGAGTTACTCGCTCCAGGTATACTGATCAAAATCTCTACTCTCATTCGGCTTTTGTTGCTTCTTTTGAAACCCGCGATATATCACATGTTTTATCTGATTCAGCTGGGTAAATGCCATGCATGAGGAGTTAGAGAATTTCGAAAGAAACAAGGTTTGGAACCTACTAGAACCTCCTAGTGGTCATAATGTTATAGGAACCCGTTGGGTGTTCAAGAATAAGCAAGGTGAGGATGGCTCTGTGGTTAGAAACAAGGCCAGATTGGTAGCTCAGGGTTTCAGCCAAGTTGAGGGGTTAGATTTTGATGAGACATTTGCTCCTGTTGCTAGACTAGAAGCCATTCGTATTTTGCTCGCATTTGCTGCATCAAAAGGTTTTAAATTATATCAGATGGATGTTAAAAGTGCCTTTTTAAATGGTTTCATAGAGGATGAAGTGTATGTTAAGCAACCCCCAGGTTTGGAGGATCCCAAGTATCCAAATCGTGTTTTAAAGTTATCCAAAGCCTTGTATGGTCTTAAACAAGCCCCTAGAGCCTGGTATGATAGACTTAAGACTTTCTTGCTTAAGAATGATTTTGAGATGGGTAAAGTGGATAAAACTATATTCATTCATAGGCGTGGCAATGACTTTCTGCTTGCTCAAATTTACGTAGATGATATTATTTTTGGTGGTTCTTCTAATGCTCTTGTTTCCAGCTTTTCTGAGACTATGTCCAGGGAATTTGAGATGAGTATGATGGGAGAGCTCAATTACTTTTTGGGGCTTCAAATCAAGCAATGAAAGGAAGGAACCTTCATTCATCAAACAAAGTACACTAAAGATCTACTCAAACGCTTTGACATGGGTGACTGCAAGCCAATCTCTACTCCCATGGCAACTTCGACTGTTTTGGATCCAGATGAGGAAGGAGAAGTCGTGGATCAACGCGAGTACCGTAGCATGATCGGCTCCCTTCTGTATCTAACGGCCTCGAGACCGGACATTCACTTCACGGTATGCCTTTGTGCAAGATTTCAGGCGTCTTCGAGAACTTTCCATCGCCAAGCCGTCAAGCGCATATTTAGGTATTTACACTCTACCCTCTTATATGGCATTTGGTATTCCTGCTCTTCAGCTTTGTCCATTAGGGGTTTTTCAGACTCTGATTTTGCGGGCTGTCGGTTAGATAGGAAGAGTACCTCAGGCACCTGTCACTTCCTAGGCACTTCTCTTGTATCTTGGTCTTCTAGGAAGCGGTCTTACATTGCACAATCCACTTCTTTGAAGTGAGTATGTAGTGCCGCTAGTTCTTTGTGATTTTGTGGATGACATCCACTTTGAAAGATTATGGGTTAAATTTTGCTAGTGTTCCTCTTTTCTGTGATAACACTTCTGCTATTAACATTGCTAAAAACCCGAAGGCAACATTCTAGGACTAAGCACATAGACATTCGCTTTCACTTCCTTAAAGATCATGTCGAAAAAGGGGATATTGTGATGCACTTCGTGGAGTCCGATGCTCAATTGGCGGATATCCTCACCAAGCCTTTAGATCAAACAAGGTTTGCCACCTTGAGAAGCGAGTTAGGGGTAATTTATCCCTATGGGTTGGTTTGAGGGGGAGTTCGATCTTTTCTGATCTTTCCTTGTTCTGTTGATCTTTTATTGTTCTTTTTGTGAACTTGTTGATTTTTTTGAACTTCTTTAGGTTTTTAGGCTTTTTATTGCATCTCATTGTATCATATTGCATTCATATGAAAAATATAACAAGTGGTATGAAAAATCCAAAAAGATGCATTGTAATATAAGATTTTCTGCTTATCTTTTAAAATTGATGAAGCTTTGCCTATTACCCTTTGAGTCTTGTATTTCAATTCTTGCTCAATGTCATGTCTAGTTCTTTGACTTGCTAGAATTATCATGCTTTTACATGTGTAGCTAAGTCTTTGCTATATGAGCTAGAACCTTAAAACAACTCGAATTAAAAATTGCAATTTGTGGATGTTTTAGCGAGTTGTGCAATTAGTGCTCCTTTTGTGACATTGGCCCTGTCAGAATTGCTTTGTTAGCTCTTTGATCTAAAATTGACCATTACTTGAGCTTTTGTGTTCTTGAGATTCTAAAACTGCTCATGTGAAAAATGAAAAATCAAGATTGTCTTATGCTTAAATTGTGCCAAACTATTCTTACGAGACTGCCTGTCAATGACATGAACTTGGAGATAGTTTGATGAACCAGACGATCTCATGGGGACTGCTTGTCAGAAATGACATGAACCTCAAGATTTGTCGCCCTAGTAGAAGCTTAGAAAGAGTTTGTGAATGGCTCCTAGTCCAGGATCTTGTCACTAAGTTAGATCATTAGTCAACTTCAATATTCAATGCATATGAGAAAAATGTTGACAAATGGGCTTTTACAAAATATTGAGCAAAATGATTCAATACAGGATCCGATTGACTCTTAATGTGGTCTTTGTTAGATTTTTGATCTCACCTTGACATTTTGACATGGCCAGTTTCACTTTAGGATCCCTGTTGATGAACTTGCTGAATTTGAAGCTTTGCTTAAATTGATCAAATCTATTGCTTTACTTTTAAGCTTTTGTGCTTAGCTTTGATATATATGTCTTACCATGATCTTGCTAGTGCTGTCAGGCTTGATATGTTGTTTATGCAATATTA
This sequence comes from Hsuehochloa calcarea, assembly GCA_036346395.1. Taxonomy (NCBI): domain Eukaryota; kingdom Viridiplantae; phylum Streptophyta; class Magnoliopsida; order Poales; family Poaceae; genus Hsuehochloa; species Hsuehochloa calcarea. The sequence goes on from CM070596.1 coordinate 32,985,359, forward strand.
GAAATGCTGGCTAGCTCTTTTGGGTAATCTCCAAAGCTTCTTGTCATCAAAAATTGAAAAATACAAAAATGAAGCCACTTCATTGCACTTCATGCATAATTCTTCGTTTTGCTTCTCTCTTCATTCTGCATTTGTTATCTCTGGATGAGAGGAAGGCGTGATTCCTTGATGACTCCATTGTCAAAGGGGGAGAAGATATTTCATGTTGGGGAGAAGATTATACAAAGGGTAGAAAGTTGGAGAGTTTGAAATTTTCTGAAATCCGAGGATCATAGTGAGGGAGAGTTCTTGAGTTGCATTCTTATGATCTTATTGAATATTCTGAACTTGAATTGCATTCTTTTATCCTCACAATGATCAAAGGTCAATTGAACAATTGTTCTTTCATTTGGACCTCATGTGAGAATTTTGACTATCTTATGGAAATCAAAGTTTTTATGCTTTCTTTTGCCTTATCTCACATGCCTATACTATTCTAATGCCAGCTTGGTCATTTACATTATTTTTTCTTGCTTATGGACCAAGTTGTGCCTTTGTGCGAAAACAAAAGTACTTTACTTTTCAAACCTCTAAATTACATTTTCTGGATTATTGCCAATGTGTTCATCAAGGGGGAGATTGTGGATATCATGGGGATATGTTCCAGATCTTAGGATGATGTGACAATTGGCAATGGAATTTATGGTTTGTCGTTTCACGAGTTTTCGACAAAGTTTCAGGATTTCTGGACTGGGGCGGTCCGACCGGCCATAGCATGGCGGTCCGACCGGTCCCAAATCGGTCGGACCGGCCATGTGCGGCGGTCGGACCGGTGGTGACAAAAAATGGTCAGAATAGGTCGGGCCAAAAATAGGTATTGTAGGCAAGTGAGGGGATCCCAATGAACTTGGTCACATAATTTTTGGAGCCTCCAAGCAAAAGTTCTATTCGTTTGAAGTTTCCAGAAGGTTTCAGAATTTCAGGGCTTGAATTTTGGTTAAGTCCCTACTGGCGGTCTGACCGGCCTGAGGTGGCGATCGAGGCCGTAGAAGCGATCCGCCGCTCACGTGAAGCGGTCGGACCGGTTTCTACTTAAACGTCAGCCAACTTCGTGGTGATGTTAATTTGTTAGGTCAAGTTCATTGGTATCATGGCATATGTGATGCATGATGCATATTTGACTAACATGGGTCAAGTTGTAAAGAACTTATTCCCGAATTTGTGTTTGCTTGTCTATGGTTGTGCAGGTTGCTTGGTGGTCAACGACGGTCAACGGCGAGGAGGATCGGGACTAGACTTGGAGAGTTGAGGTCCAGAACGATCGACGAAGTCGGGTGAGGTCAATGGACTCAAGCATGACACAAGATGGACAAGGGTGACCTATTGGCGAATCCATGGCGCATGGTGAAGCGGTTTAGGTCAAAAGGTTAAAAACGGCGCTTTGCGAAGCGTGCGTGTGTGACCCGTTTGTTAGTGGGCCTTAACGGTAGCCCAATAGAGTCAAACCCTAGAAGTTCTAGGCCTCCACTATAAATAGAAGGAGGTGGTGGCTGCACCAATCTCTCTCGCTGTTTTTTCACCTCTTTGTTGTTTCAAAACCCTAATTGGCTTAGGGGGAGTTGAGGTGGAGGCTAGGGCTTTTGATGGTTTGAGGTGAATTTCATGATCTTGGATTAACCACTGATCCATTATGGTGTGGGTGTAATCCAACAGCAATCACGTTCTTAATCTATGCAAGGTTTGCTTGAGATAAGTCTCTTTTCGTTCTTGCTTTCAATTTCGTGATTTTAGGGCTTTCTTTGATCCGCGAGTTTGTGATTGATTCTTTCACGTGAATTAGCTTGCTGTGATATGTATGAATCTATCTAGGATCATCGTGATCATCAATCACTCACGAACACGCATTAGGATCAAGTTTTCGTTCTTGCCCGGTTTTAGACCTTCTGTTACTAAATTGACTACTGTTTAGGATCTATCCAAGAATTATCATTATATTCGATTGAAATAGGTCCTCAATAGCCTAGAGAAGGTGTGTGCAAAGTTTCGCGAAGTTTGGTTTTGAGAATCAAAAGTTAGACCTAATTGCAACCGTCACATCGGCCATTTTTTCTTTTTTGAGATCGGTTGGAGCTCACGGTCGACCACCCATCATCACCGGCCCGACCGATTTGGGAGCGGTCCGACCGCCAGTACAACAGCGGTCTGACCGCCCGGCAATCGGTCCGACCGGTTGGGTCCAGAGGTCAGACCGCCAGTGCTCGTGTTGCTTTAATCTTAGTTGATTTTGTCATATTGCTTAGGGGATTAATTTGAATTCAATACTAGTCTTCCGCTGTACTGGTATATTGATCTTCATAGCTTTCTAATAGCTATTGGAGTGAAATTGTGTTGAGTTCATAATTTGTGAAAAAGTGAGCGTGCTCCTATTCACCCCCCCCCTCTAGTCGCCTTTTCGGTCCAACAAAAGAGACTCCACTATGGTCATTACTGGTGTGGCGCTCCGTGTCATTACCCCCGGGGGTAATCACAGTTAGGCATACGAATTTCTATTCTTCTGCCCAGTAGGACACCGCTTCGACGAATAGTATACTTTACCAAAGTCTACGCAGCAGAACAATAAGATAGAAACTGCACTCTTTATTATAGTAGTAGCCACACAAGGGTATGGTCTTTATTACAAGTGGTATTTTACAACTGCAAAATGGGACTAAGTCCCCTCGCTTGCCTGGCCCACTCCAGTGGTCGTCTACTCGTCCCATTCGTCGAATAAGAGGTCCACCTCGCCCTAGTCCTTGTGGTACGCATCCTCGCCTCTTGCGGTTTCATCGGCACCTTCATGTCCTTCATCTCACTCGGGATAGTTCCCGACCGGACAAGGATATAACAAAAGTGAATAATAGCAAGTTTGAGTACTAGTGTACTTAGCAAGCATTAATAGCAAAAATGCACTAGATGACTCATCTCTGTTCGTTATCACATTTTCTATATCCTCTCTTTTTCTGAATATAAATAACTCGTTAAAACTTTAAGTGGCAGATTTTAATACTGAAAAGACTACTTGTCACTCGGAGAGAAGATAGACCGCTGGCGGTTCCCGTAGACTCCAATCCAGGGGACATGCATGAATTCATAATTTTATTTAGCACTGCACAGGCTTGTGCCACTTTACCCATAGCTATTCTGAATTCTAAATGAGCCAGGTCCCCTGTATTTCCTTCGATGCGGGTTCGAGTATAGGATATAGAACATTTTCCAGATTTCACGATTAAGTCTCCACCCATTACTTTCCATCGGAGTTACCCCAATCATTCACGGAGTTCTCGTAATGTTTGTTGGGCCGGTTCTCTCTTCACCCAACACTCCACCTATGCTACTATCCTACCTGTTGTGGAGAACATAATTGCATAACAAGGTAGCATTTTCTGCTCGTCGAAACGAGAAAATGGTTGTCACTTAATTTATGACCCCTGATCGGGTGAGAGTTTTGTTGGTCCTTATATATTAACCATACATAAAGGGTCCCACCTCTTGCCTCATCATCATCATCATCTTGTTTCTCATCTCTTTTTCCTGCCCCAGGCCCCCTTTTACTAGCCATAATATTAACTCTCTTCTCATCTTCGTCTTCTTTCATTATTCTGATTTGATTTTTAAGACATAGTTTTTATGCACATATGTATAATAATACAACAAGGTACAGTTTACATTTAATATAACTATGTTGGTGATCAAGAGATAAGCTTGCCTTCGGAGTCGTAGAAAAGATCAACGTCGAAGAATTTCAGATCAACTACTTCGGTCTGCGTTGGTTCATCGTCTGTAATTATACTGCATCGCTAATAATAAATAAATAAATACTTAGTTGATTTTGGGTGCTATTATGCGCATATTAGTCATTTGATTTTCTTTTTAGCAGATTTTAATTTTAATAACATTTTTTGGATCCTTCGTTAAGTTAGCACTCCTCAACCGCGGTTATTCTAGTCTAACGGTTCTAGGATGCTGTGGCCTACACTCAAGTTTTATTGCACGAAAAATAACATGCTACACTTATCCGCATGCAACTATGTCTAAACAATTTTACGCATGCAAATAAACGCCTAATCTATTTTACGCGGGTGTTTGCTTAATTATTTTATCTTGCTTAAATTATTTTCTAACACTCTAGATAATTAGTCTAATTTAATGCTGCGATTAATTTTGCTAAATATTCATGGATTAATTATATATATTTTTTTGCTTTTATTTTCTATTAGCCTAGTCCACAGCTGTTTATTTGTACACGGCTTATTTAAATTCGTTTGGTCCCAAACACATGGCCGATAATTAATTTTACTGGCGATTAATTCTACTGCAAAATCTACTATTATTAACCTCCCCAGAATTTTACATTTTTAACCCCGTCTATTTCCCCTATTTCTTATGTTTCTTTCTTTTCACTAATCCCCTTTTTCCTCTATCATTTTCTCTCTGCTACTTTCCCCATTCACTGGGCCAATGCAAATCCCCTGGATCATTCTTCCCTTCTTTCTTCTTCCCATCCCTTCTTCTCTCTTTACTCCCCATTCCATTCTCTCACTCTCCACATGCCTTGCTTCGGTTGAAGTTCTTCAGGTGCCGCCTCCGACCGACCCTCCCCCTAGCGCCGTCGCCGTTGGCGCTTGCTCGCCTGCCGCCACCGCCGCCCGCTCGCCCCACTCCTGTCCCACGCCCGGCCTGGCTCCCCGCACCCCTGCGCCCCTCGGTGCCGGCTCGGCCCTGGCTCCTGCCGGTGCACCGCCCGTCTCTGGCTGCCCGATCCCCTGCAGCTTGCTCCTCCCTCTGCGCTACCCCGACTTGGCCGCCTCCCTACGCGCCCGGCCGGCTTGGCCTCCGGCCGCCTGCTCCTAGGCTCGGCTCGGTCCTCGCGCTGCGCTTACGCACGCGTCCTCGTGTGCCCTTGCCCAGCTCGGGTTGCTAGACCCCAGGACCCGTGGGTTGTGGACTGGATCGGCTTCCACCCTCTTGGACTGTAGCACGGCTACAGTAGAGGCCGTGCTATAGTCCTCCACCTCCTGCTGCTCCTCCTCTCCTCGGCGCCATCCTCCCTGCTGCCGAACATTGGAAGGAAGAAGAAGGGAGAGAAAGAGGTGAAGGAGGGGAAGTCTCTCCGAGGGATTCAACGAAGTTCAGCGTGATTTCGTGGGTAAATTCACATTACCCATTAGATTTTATAGAACATTCTTATGCGAATTGTCTCCAATAGCCATATTGTAACTGCTGTTGTAGATCGATGTCCCTATTGTTCTGTTGATACGCGAATTTGAGTTATATTCAAGCGGATCCAGCATTTAGTGTCTCCTAGACTTATGTGGGGTTTTGCGTGGGCTTTCCAGAAAGTATTAATTCATAATTTTTGGTTGATCGATAAATTAGTTATGAATTTTGCAAGTCTGGGTGCTTATTCAGTCTCTAGATTCGGGCAGCGAGCGTAGTTCTGTATATTAGAGTCTTGGTATTGATGAATTTGGCTAGTTGGTCTCCATGAGTTATGTAGGTAACTTTATGATGCTTACAGGAAGATCAAGTTCCTAATTTTTGGACATTTATAACGAAATATATAAATCTTTGAAGTTAATGTTGTAGTCTGTTATTCTCTTGTGGACAGAAGGGAAAGAATGGGCTATTAGCAACCTTTGTTGCACAGTGGGAATAATCATGATAAATTTATTCAGGAAGCTAGTTTTCTATAGTTTCCAGAATATCTTAGAACATTGAATTTGGTTGTACCAAATAAAAGTTACAAAATTCCCAAGTCAGTAGCACCGAAGATGACAGAACGGTCTTCGGGGTTAAAAACAAAGTCTTGGACGGGATAATTTGATCTTTCGGCTACTTGAGAAGTTGTAGCTATGCTTGTGTATATTCCAGGAAAGTTGGATTCATAACTTTGGAAATTTTAATTTAAAAGTTATGGATTTTCCTTTGATAGCTGTTTGTTTGGACAGATTGGGATTTGGGAGTGTAACGGTTTAGTTTCGGGTTGCGATTAGGAATGATTGATTTCATTTTGTTCCATTACTATGCTATGCACGTTTGAATGGTATATTTAGTATACTTTACGGTTGCCAGGTGGTGGTGAGCACCGGGGTTAAAGTCTTCCGTCTTGCGGTTGAGGCAAGTACAAATAGTATAGAACGAATTGAGATGCAGTATTCATGATAAATGACATGGTTTACTTATGAGCTTATTTCTATGCTATTTTCACTGAATGATATTTCTCTCGTGTTTGAATTAGATTATGAAATTCACTTGCATCATGGCATTCATTTCTGATTCTTACACTACTTGGTAGCCAAGCCTTGTTTCTTTTGAGGTTCTCGTCATACATTAGATGTGCATGAGGTCTCCGTCGTGTATTGGACGGGTATGGGTCCCGACACTCGTGGAGTGTGGGTATGAGATCTCTGTGCCTGAGGGCACAAGCTTGAGTATGCATCGACAGATGCACTACTCGACATTACCGGCAATTACAAAGAACGAAGAAAGAGAATTATTGTCATATGCATTGCATACAAGTATATGAGTTTTATTTATGGTTCATTGCTGATGTTTATATAATGACTTGATATCCTCATTGACTACCTGTGAAGTTTTGTTTATTACCTCTGTTGTACTTGGCTGAGTCATGGACTTACGGTTGTTGTTGTTGTTGTTCTTTTAGGTACCCCTCGAGGCCGCGGCATGCATCAGAAGGGGTAGTCTTGATGCACAACGCACTTACACTATCCATGGCAAATAAAACTAGCTTATTTATCTACGATCTCAAGTTCATGCTATTTCCTATAGTTTCGGTTTGTGTCCATCCTTTATGGTGGATGTTTCACTTGTATTCATGGATGATCTGTTTATGCTTTTAAATCTCAGATATTGATTCATTTAATTCTATTTGATAGATTAAATTGAGTAATTTGTTTAGATGTATGTCCTCGTAGTTCTGATGAGACTTGATGGTTTAGATTTAATTGATAAATATCCGCTCTCATTGTGTACCATTAACCGTTTGGTTCGGTTATTGGTTGAGTAAGAGCAATATCCATGCCAGTTCATAATTAGTTGACTGGTGGTATTCTTTAACTTGTATATTTGTAGACATTGCTAGTTCTTGTTGATTAGATCTATTTTGTTATTATTGAATGTGCTGCTGAAATTGTGTTAGTAAATTGATTCTGTAAGGTGGTTTAGTAACATCATAGGCTCTATGTTGGGCTGGGGTGTTACAGTGTGGTTCTGGACACGCTTTTAGTGGAGGTCTTGCGATGGTTTACTACTGAGGTATACTACTACTCCATTCTACCCCTCTCTCTATTTTCCCTTCTTGCTCTGTGATGTGGATTCTGAGGGCTATTGGTATATGGGCATTCTATGCATTTTGCTTAGTTCATGCTGTGGGTTCGGATTGGCAAAATTAATATGGGGCTTGCCGAGTGGTTTACCTTTTTGGTCGGGTTGGAATGGTGGTAGTGGTGTGGTCGCGGAGTTGATGCCGGCCGTGTGGTGTTGCTGCTCTCCCGTGCCCTTGCTGGTCACTCCGGTCCTCATCGTCGTCTTGGTGTTTGTTCTTGTGGTCGATGCTAGTTCTTGGTTGTTGCTTGTCGTCTTGGTTCCGCCGGTCTTTCCCTTCTCACTTGCTCCCCTCCTCCTTCGCTCCCTCTCTGTGGTGGTCTTGGGATGGTGACAGTGCTTGGCTTGTGTTGTTCTTGGTTGTGGAGGGTAGTGGGTGCCTGGGCTAGCCTGCTTGTTGGCAGTAGTGTTCTTGGTTGTGGCTTGCTTGCTTGCTTGTGAACTTGTGAGGCTTGTGATGGTTTGACTTGGTGTTGTTGCTCTCAGTTGGCTTTGCTTGGTCTTTGGTGTTGCTTCGGCTGAGGAAAGAGATGAAGGGCTTTGTGAATGTTGGCTTCTAATGGCATCTGCGAGGATGGCTAATGGGGGAGGTAGTTTGTGGGGGAGGTGCTTCAGAGGGAGGTGTTATTTGGTGCTTTCATCCCCTAGCACAGCTCTCTATACTATTTTGTGGCTTTTCTACTGCGATTGGTATGTCAGTAATACAGAAAAGTGGGTGTTTAGGTCGTGGTTGTAGCCTTGGGTTGCTAGGTCGCACCACCATTTGGGTTTCTTTGGAAATGTTATTGTTTTCCTTGAGTTTGGAATGGTTATTCTTATTCAGATGTAGCGGATGAATTTTCTTGGGTTAGTGGTTCATTGCAGTTGATGGGTGTTTATCGTTTTTTGATGGTTCCTTAAAGCAAACATTTGTTCTCCTGAATGATGAGTTGTTTGGCTGCTTGTAAGCATAGATCATTTATAAGATTGATCTTTTATTGGGAAGTTCTATCTTGTTGGGAAACATGACTTGTTCAATCACTGGGTACTTTGGTAAATGGAAGTTTTATTTTGCATGTTCTTAAACGTGAGGAGGCTTTGGCCCCAATGTATTCTTTTCAGGGTAATTTGAGTATGAAGTTAATACTTCTCTTTTATGATAGAAAATGTCAAGGCTCTTTTTGCTTTGTCCTAGTAGGGTTAAGTCAGAGATTGTAATAAGATAAAATGATTGGGTATGGGTTTCAATTGGTCCTTATTTGTCTTCCAGAGCAATTATTGTCTTTTCAATTGGTCCTTATTTGTCTTTCGGAGTAATTATTGTTCTTTTTCATGAGAGTCCTACATTCCTTGTTGATAAAGGTGACCTGGTTATCCGTTTGGTATTTTGGATAATAGGAATTATCTTTTACAAAGTTCATTGAAGAATGTTTTGACTCTACTTATTTCTTTTGGACTAGTTGGAGTGTTGAAGTTTAGAACCTTTTCTTTGCGAAAGAAAGTGTCAAATCTCTTTGTAATATTTCGTTGTGTTAAGTGAGAAGTTGTAAGAATGCAAGATAATTGATAAGGTATGAGATGTCAAGTTGGGTCAGCGGCGTGATGCATAATTAAACTTAACTGATGTCCTTGGTAGCGTAGTTGGTTAATTTATTAATGCCTTGCAATGATTGCATGATGAATTGTGATTCGGACATTGCACTATTGTTTCATTTCAACTGGTAACGCATTCTTGTAAATAATCCTGAGATGTAATATTTTAGTGTTGCTTGCAATGGATCTTTGTAAATAACTATGAAATTATGTTGATGATCTTTCCCGCGACAATAATTTATATTGTAAATTCTGCTCATGGCAGCAAGAATCGCCGTCATTGCGGTAGGCTGAGCGAGGAAGCGACTTCTTGGGGCGGGAAGGACGCGGGTGGCAGGTCGTAAACGAGGCGAAGGTGGGGACAGGCCGCGGAACATATGGGACAAAATGGAGAGAAGGAGAAACGGTCCAAGCCCAATTCGGCCCACCAAGATTTAGAATTAAGAGATTGATTTTGGATTTAAAGAAAAGCTAAAAATTCAAATGAGCTCAAATAAATATAAAACAACCTCAGAAAATTCCTTGTAACATAAGGAAGCCAAATAACATTGGTTTTGATTTAATTAAAGTTTATGTTAATCAAATTAAATAGTTTTAATATCAGAAATTCTCATTTAAGCTTTATTAAACCAAGGAAAATTAGTGAAGTTTTTTGGGGACCTAATCTACACACAAAAAAAAAAGAAACTTCAAATTTTGGGATGTTACAATATGCACGGGAATGGACGAGGTGGCAATGGCAATGTCGGCGTCGGGGGTGAAATCTTGTGATTTTGCGGAATTTAAGACCCAACAACTCATGTTTTGGTGTGACAAGGTCACAGTGGAGGTGGTATGCTCCAGGTCTACCGTGCAGGGGCACTTGAGTTCTTGCTATGATGAGGAGCAGAGAAGAGAGATAACGAGCGGGGTTGGTGTTGGGCGAATGGGCGGGGAAGACAATGAAAAGGAGCTGCTGATAGGTGGGACTGTGGTCCACCGGTCAGCGGGCTAGCGAGCTAGAGAGAGGGAGGGAGGGAGGGAAGGGGAGGCAGGCGTTTGGCCGAGGAGAGTGGGCCGTGCGGGGGAGAAAGAGAGAGGGAAGGGAGGTGTGGCGTGTCACTGCGCTGCACATGCTGCTGGGTCGTGGCATGGGAGTGGGCCTCGCAAGGGGGAGGAAGGTAGTAGGCCGGGGTAGCAGGATTCGGCCTGAGAGAGGAGAGAGGGAAGGAAATAGAATTGAATTTTGTTTGAGAATTCTTTTGAGATGAATTTGAATTGAATTCAGAGAGATTTTTGGGCTTGGTTTTTCTTGTAAATTTTTATCAATTCCGTTTTAAGGCTAGGATTTGGTTTTGACTTTTGAAATGTAACCAATTTTTTGTAATTTCACAAAATACAGCAAAAGTTCTTGAAAATTCATAAAATCCAATAAAGTTCCAGTTGACTCCAAAATTGAGCTGTTACACATGTTGGACGGAACCATGGTCTATGTAGTTTGTGACATGCTGGATGGAAGCATGGTCGCCGAAGTCGGGACATGCTAGATGGAAGCAGGGAAAATCTATCACCAAAATTTCGCCGGTAACCAGCGGTTACCGGTGTTATCTGTGGGGTTCGATAAATTTTTATATCGGGATTTTTTTTGGATTTATTGAATTTTTTTTATCAAAAATCAATTCAAAATTTAGATAAATTTCGTCTTTACATCTAAAAACTAAAAGTTTTTAATTCAAAAATTCCGTCCGAAATTTTCGGTAACCGACGAAAACTGGTTGTATCGCTACCCTCCAAGAAAACTTTTATACCGATAGTGTTTTCCCTGGATGGAAGCATGGTCTCCGTGGTTTGTGAAGTGCTGGATGCAAGCACGGTCGCCGATGAATGAAGATGGTGTTGTTATGTTTGCGACATGCTGGTTGGAAGCATGGTCGCCGAGAACGTGATCATGTGGGTAAACATAGTCGAGATAATGATTGCTTACAAAATAACATTTTTAATGTTAAATATGCTAAGTGATATGTTTGGAAAAATAACTATAGTATTGATCAAATTGGCTTTCTGCAAAAATAAACACACAACCCCTCCCTTGGAAGCCTTACATCTGTATACCTACATTTTGCATTAAGGGTTTATTGAGTACTTTTTGTGCTTATGGTTGCTCAAATATGTAGATTCAGACTATGAAGTTGAAGATGATGGAGACAGCGTTAACTAGGTCATAACCCCAGTCGGTTGTCTATAGCAATACATAGAGGCCACGCTCTTTTGAAGTATTTTTCGTTGCTACTCTGCTTTTTGAACTATTTGGCATGTCGGCATGTTCTGTAAACTCTGGCCTTAAGGCCCATTTATCATGTTATGTAGTAATATTTAATTATTGTTTATGTATGTGTTGTATGGATGTGATATTCGCTGATAACTATACTGTGTGAGCTTGTTACTGATTATGAAATTAGCTTAGAATATACAGAGGATCTTGATGCAAATCCGGGTCCCCACAAAAATGCAAGGAAAATAATCATCAAGAAAATAGAATAAGTTGCATTTTCGCATTTCATCTTCAAGAATTTGCATTTTCGGATGTTGCCATTCATGCAAATAACGATTCATCGAAAAAAAAAACTCAACTATCTCAAGAACAAGAACATACCAATTGGATGGGGAAATTTAACTGGAGAAATTTCATCTTCACAGGAAGTTCATTGGGTAAAAGAAATTTCATCTTCACACGAATTGATCGGGCCGAGAAATTTCAAGAAGTTTTTTTGAAAAATCAGAAGAAGAATGGAATGATCCTCACCTGGTATAAATTTTTGGGGCATATCTCCACAAAGGAAATTCGGCGACCAGAGGGGAGGGAGATGCCAAAACCGTAAGGAAATTCACTGGATCCAGTGGACGGAGCGGAGGGAGTCACTGGATCCGGGAACAACGACGAGGTTCTCAGCGAACTCGACGACCAGAGTTCCCCACGCCTCTTCCCCTCACTCGGGACACGTGTCGCCCCATCCGTCTCTGATCGCCAGGCGCTCGCCTCGACCAGTCGTCAGATCTTAGGGTGCAGGTGCTCCGCTGCTGTTGCCCCGTCCGGTCTAACCACCGCACCACCACCTCTTTCGTCATCGACCGCCGCGCCACCACTCAACGCACACTCGCCTCGGCCCGTCGCCAGATCTGCTGGAAGAGAGAATGAACGGGGGACACGGTGAGAGATTATATGGTCCATCGGCTTTGTAACAATATACACAAAAAATTGTGCACCAATGTCAAAGCGCATTTTGGGCTGTTAGATAGTGCACGGAGGTCCATGTGAATGTTGGAAAACCACACTCCAGAAAGGTGACTACATGTTTTTCTTGTCAGGTTGCACTTGATACTCACACGCATCTCAGCATACTAAATAGAAAATTTGTGGTATCACAGATGACATGAGTTTTTTCCACTATGGATACCAAAAGGAGTACAACATGCAAGAAACAGGCCCATTCTCTATATAGTGGTATACATGTAGAAATACACCCAAGTTATTGTAGTGCTATATGTGTGACTAAATATCTTAACATTCCAACAAGACACAATTAACCCAGGACCAGAAATGACGGTACTCATAAATAGACTAATAATAATGATTAACAATACAGACCAAGTCTACAGTCTTTTGGTAGTGTACATAGGTTAGCCTCCAGGGAGAGGGAGGTGATGGCGTGATGTGCACAGCAGAACAGGCTGCAACAAACAAGCGCCTGGAGCGGTCAAATGCTAGATATGCTACAACTCTCTTCTTATTTACAGAGCCGGTGATGTAAGCTCATCAGCGGTCGCATGGGAACTCATTGTCATCTTCTTTCACCTTGAATGACTCCGGGTGCTGACCGGAGCAGTACAGATTCCACATCTTGTAGTACGCCCTTTCAAGATTGCGTACCTGAAAAAAATATGTATGTATGTGATCAGGATCCAATACTGTCATCCAGACAAGTAATATTGTTGGGAGGGACAATGTTTCGGCAAGAACTTACCCATCGAGATGTATCAAATAATGGACAAGTCATACGGACTTCCTTGAGCTTATTAGTCAATGCTTGAAGCTTTGCCGGATTTTGTGCTAGTGCTACTGCCCTATCTTCATACTCTTTCATACTAGTATAACCAAGAGGGAAAGGAAGGTTAGTCTTCAGCCTACTCAGTTTATCAATTAGTTTTTAATCGATACTTACCTGCTAACAATCATCTCTTCCCCTAGCCCAGTGGCTAGGCAGAGGGAACCAGCTACTCTGGTTGCCATTTTCTCTAGTGGAAGGGTGATCATAGGCAAGCCTGCCCACAGTATGTCAGTGCCAGTTGTGTGCGCATTGCAGAGGGGCCTATAATCCAGAAAATTCACTCAAGGACATAGATCAAGTATTAATATTAACTATTGTGCAGTTGTGCTTATGAATTGAAAAAGAGAAAAATATGGTTATAGAACTGCATACGTGTCCAGAAAAAGGTCTGCCAATGCACTGCGCCGTATATGCTCATTCTTCATGGCAACGTCTGTGAATATGATCCGGTCTGGTCTGACTCCTCTGGCAGCAGCATCTGTATAAAGTAGTTTTTTTGTGGCATCGTAAATATCAAAACACATTTGGTTCGTTATGGTTCTCCTTTTCAGGCGGAATTAACAGAAAATTAAAAATAAAAGAGTCTGTTGAGTCTACTTACGTGCTCTTACTCTAGTTTCGCCAGCTGCTGGGAATCTTAAGAGCCATAATGCACTGTTCGGAACACGTTTGAGAATATTGCACCTTATGAATAAGTAAAGCGGGAAAGATTAGTCACATACCCGATAAGGTTAGTTTGGTTAAAAACTTAGTCTGATCCAACAGAGCGCGCCAATGTGAATCATAAGCAGAGAATATTTGCTAAACTTGCAAAAAATAACAGGAACGTGTAGATAGTGAACATTTACCATGTATCAAATATTTCTGGATCCATCTTGTAAAGCTGATTAAAGCATGCAAAGATGAACTTATCTTCGGGTAACCCGTAATCTGATCTTTTATGTGGGCATACAGGATTAAGACAATCACGATTTTTCTGGCATGGTTATCAGAGTTAGAAAATCCAAGAACCATATGAATGAAAAGGGGGAGAGAACATAACACGGCATGAATGCGAACCTGCTTGTAGTCGTTAACAAAATAACAATGAGGCAGATGAACGAGCTTTTCAGAATATATATGTGAATAGCAAGACGGAGAAACAAACTGCAGAATCATTTATAAGAAACCAAATTAGTTTTAAAACACCTAAAGCCAATGAAATATTAGGCCTAGAATCTCTGATGTAATCATACCTCATCTGTAACCAAGTAGTCTATGTATGCAGCACCCGTTGTGCCTGGGAATCCCATGTACGACACCTGGATAGGCGCTGGTTGCAATGCAAAAATTTCATTCCTGGCACCCTGTTTAAATCAGAAGTACAGATTTAGTTGATGAATTGCAATCCTTAAGACACCTGCTAGGAATTGAAGCAAGGTTGGATCACACACACACAAACCAAACTGATTGCGTACTCCATTTCAAAATAACTACGAAAAAATGTTCCCAACCTTAACAATGATTTCATAGCAAAGCCATCTAGTTCCATGTGATGCCAAGTACATCACAGGAGTTTCAAGTAATTTATGACACAATCCTCAAAAAATAAATGAAGTGAATGCATTTGCACAAAAGAACCAAGACATCCACTACAGAACAGGATTAGCATGCAGCAGACATTGAAGTAAATGAACAAGACAAAAAACAATCAAAGAATATGCAAAGGGAACAACTATATTCACAGAAAGCAGAAGCATTATGTATTACCTTTGTGTAGCCATTAAGATTTATTAATATCTGTATTTTGTCATGATTTATAATTCTAGCAATCATGTCAGAGGTCATGGCAGAGACATCCATGAAATGCTCAACCTCAGATTGAATACGCTGCCTCCATTCAGTACCATCATTTTGACTCAGTGCATAGCAAAAGACCTGTTGTGTGCAGTCATGAGTCCCACATAAAGAACCTTGCAACATAAACTATATGCTTGAAAAAAAAAGAGTGAACGGAAATGAAACCTCAGTATTCTCACGATCATGCATTCCAAATACTGAACCCATGAGATGGGAGAGGGGGTGATTCCCAAAGTCACTGCTCACGTATCTGTAATATTAACAAGGGAATCCAAATTATTCTGCTGTTGCAAGAGCCCTTCAAATGCAAGACATGAAAAAGTTTCAATACATACCCCACCCTAAGTCGGCAGCGTTTACCCTCTGCTATTACAGGAACAGGGGGTGGGTGCACAAAAGGTGACAATCCAAAACGAGAAGCAAGCAAGGAGCAATGAGCAGCATATTTACGACTGCAAGGAAAAGAAAGGCAACATTAATAAAAAAGAGATGATCTTTATTACTGATGTAAAAGTACAGGTACAGGATACGCACCTTATTTCCAAGGCAAGCATTGGATCAATGGGATAAGCAATGGCATGGAAAGGTTGCACACTTGGAAGTACAGACATCTATAGGAAACAGATATGAAATTAATAAGTTCAGGGACAAGGTTTACTTTTACCTCCTTTTGAAAAACAGAATTTGATACTTTTGTAAGGCTTACCTTTATTTGCCTTCTGATAATTTCTTCAACTTCACGAAACATGTCATCTCTGTTTTCCCAGTCACAGACACACTGCAGTGAACCCCAAAAAAAATGTTATATATTAGTGGCCACCTATTCCTTTTGAAGGGTCAATTGCTTTAAGTCACTGACCATAAACCTCTACAATATAGGATTCAAGGTAACAAACTTAGATAAGATTCCAAATAAAAAAAAGAACTTTAGGTTTATCTATTTGCAAGTTTGCAGATCTTTCCAAGACTAAGACACAAAACCTTTATCACGGATTTTCAATGTGACTAAGAGTTACCTTCCAACGAGAACCAATAAACTTGCAGTGAACTTTTTAACGCACTTAACTGTTGTAACTCGTAACTGTTAAGTGGCACAACTTTGTAATAATTTGCACACCAGACCAGTGCTCTAAAATTAGGCCTGTTAAGCCAAATACTAGCAGTATACAAGGACTAGGTGCCCTCCCCATTCAGGTTATTGCAAAACAATTAAATTAGTAGTCTAGCGAGTAAACTGTCAAAGGACCGATTATGCAGATAAATGGGTCAGTTACCGGTTTCAAGGCTGTTTAATTGGTTAGTGTTAAAAAAACGTAAATATGTTGACCAAATCTGCATCTATATGACTACTCTTTTGATAAATTGATCTTTTTTTTGGCAGCAATAGCCCTTGTTTGCAAATGACAATTGCTTAATTTTCTAGCCTATATGCATGAAAAAATGTATTAGATCATCATTTTCATATTGTTCGAATGTGCCTATATAATTATAAAATAATAAAATTGTATACAAGGCCGCATACAAGGATAATTTCTACAGATTTCCTACAAAGAAGGGTGACTGAGTGAGTATCAGTAACAATACTCAGATAAACAAGTTCTAACCATTTATTTTATTGTATGCAGGTTTACAGCCTTAGTTTGAATTTTTATTTTTGTAAAAGCATGCATGGGGAACAGGAAAATTTGTATATATGATGATTCACCAAGACAAATTGCAGGTGATTACCTGCAAAGTATGCAGAAGGTTGCTGGTCGCTTCTGGAAAATCAGGACGCAGACAGAGAGCCTGTTTGTAGCTAACTATAGCTGTTTCTACATGTCCACTGCAGAAAAATTACACACACAGAATTAACACCATTAGCAAACAAAAAAATGATGCCAGAAATTAAAAGCAGTCCAGTTAACACTACATTGAGGTTGGCCTCTGTAGCATACCTGTCTTTATAAGCCGAGGCCAAGTTGGCATGAGCTTCTGCCATGGTTGGCCTGATTGTTGCAGCCTGAATGTAATCCTGAATTGCTTCGTTAACTCTACCAATCTCCTTGAACGTATTCCCTCTATTAACTAGTGCATCAGCTGCCATAGGATCTATACGAAGGACTTCAGTATAACATTTGATAGCATCAGCATAGTTTCCCTGGTGCATACACAACATGAAAAAAAAAGGATAAAAGGGCAGACATGGGTGTGGATATTGTTCTTCAAGAAACCATAACCATTCAAGCAGAGGAACTCAGTTGTCCACTAAACCATGAGTAAAAAATTACACATGAATACATGATGATGGGAAGAAAACATCAAAACAGCAAGTTGGTACCTGTTGCTTGTATATCACAGCCAAATTGTTAAGCGGTGAAGATAATCCAGATGTCACAGATATAGCTGCTTTGTAAAATGAAGCAGCAGCACTTACCAAGTTCCTGCAGTGTATTTTAGTCTTGGTTAGCTTACTCGAATTGTTTTGGAGTCACAGAAAAAGCTTAACATCATTCAATATATAGGAACATCTATAAGAATCTCACCACTCCATATATATGTTTCCTAGGTTAGTAAGAGCCTGTGGATGGTTTGCTTGCAGTGCAAGGCACGACTGCATAAAGAAAAGTGGATCACAACCTGACCTACATTAAAACAAGTAAAACAAAAAAGCAAGAAAACATACTCTGTAGCAGTTAATTGCTTCTTCCACTCTTCCAGCATCTTTAAGTGCGTTACCCTACAAAGATAAAAGCTTGTCATCCAACTATTTATTTTCTACACACAATTGTTAACATAATGTAGTCCAGTGACTTACCATGTTGTTGTATGCTTGACGAATTGTGGGTGCAGACTATAGCTTGATTGTAACAACGAATTGCCATGTCAAGCTGGCCTTGCTCATAGTAAATAGTAGCAAGATTACCTGCATGAAAATGTCCCCCCTTCCTTTGTATTACGAGGTATACTAAGGCTCTACTTTGAACGTAAAGAAAGGACCATTCTCTTGTAAGCTTGTTTGTATCTCACCCATGATGAATATCTAAATAAATGGGACTCAAAAAGGATAATATTTAATTAGTATTTACATGTCCTTTTGCTGCCGAACTTACAATGTTTAGATTTTTCTTTAGGAAAATACTCTCAAACACAGAAAGAAGAGCGAAAGGTTTGGCACAATACTAAAATGAGAATTAAGAATCTCACCGTAAGACATTGCATAGTCAGGACGTGCCTGCAATGCACGCTGATAACACATTATGGCATCTTCAGACATTCCCATAGCCTGGACAAGCAAAAAATAAGATCCACTTTTGCTCCAAGATTCCCAAGTTGTAGCTAGGTTCTCAGGTAAGATGCTTGTGTCACAACACATAAAACTTACCTTATAAACATTCCCTTGATTAAGATATGCATCAGCAAAAGATGGCTTAAGTTTAACAGCTTCCTGCAAGTTCAAAAGTAAAGATGGTGTTAGGACTATCAAACACCTATCATTTGGCATCATCTTGACAAGTAAGCTTAAAACAAAGAAGGCTATATTTTACCCTTTGAGACCATAATAAGCAAGCACTATATGAAAATATATACTCGGTCCATCAACAAATATAAGTTTTTTTTTACTTTTCACAATCTCCAATGCAAGACTTTGACCGTGGTGTTTTACCAAAATATACTGGTAAAAATGAAATGAAATTATAAATGATGAAAGTATTTTCCATGAAAAATTCATGGCCTTAGTTTCATGTGGTCAATCCATATACTTCTATAGGTCAAAGATTCAAAAGTTTGACCGCACTAAGTATGTTTTATGGAAAAAAAAGAGTATTAAGAGCACTATATGAGCCATTGTGTATAAAGGTTAAAAGCAAATAAAAATGCACTAAGCTTGCCATCATTTCCTCCTTGTTATCATCAGAAGTTACACTGGCATCGGCAACCTTCCAGATGAGACTGAATTCAAGTTTGAATTCAAGAAAAATCAAGTATTTGCTGTTAGGGTCTATCCTTTATACTTCATCATTAGGAGATATATATGGTGTGGAAGATAGTGCCAGGCACACAAGACATCCTGATATCCATTAAGCGGAAGGAAAAAAATAAAGAGAGGAAAATTTCTATACTTAAACTAAGGGTTTATAATTTGACAGATGAACCAGGATATAGGCATCTAAAGCAACAAAATAGCTAATTAGCTGGCGTGGCAGTGACAACATATTTCATAAGATTCCACCATTCTGATCACATAAAATCATCATGCCAGTACGCATGTATAGAGCAACTTTCGTATGGTATGTGCTCTAGACCAGATTACGTGTAAATAAATGGCCAAGGATTTTTACACGCACCACACACCCCACAAGAAAAAAACAATTCAGGATCTAAGTAACTTCAACAAATCTGTTAAATCAAGTTTAAATGCTGCAAACTAGTGTTGTGATTCCAATATATACAGTTGTAGCCTTTACCTTATAGTATAGTAAAGCTTTATCAAGATCTCCTGCCTCCATGAACAGGCCAGCAAGGTTTGACCATGCGATTGCAAAGTGAGGATCTATACGTAATGCTTCAATGTAGCAACTGTATGCCTGCAAGTACAATTAATATTTCAAATTATAGCAATATCAGCATGTGCCTGAGGACAAAATTCCTACTTGGAGATAAGTGCTCAATCAAACAAATAACAAGCTCAAGTGCAATAGTAATATTCAGCGAGGCCCTCATGATGGTATAAACATGATCTTAAAAGGACAATTAAAATGTAATAATCAACAAGAAGAAAATGTAGAACAACATTTGTAACAGGTCATAGGATACGGTAACAAAAATGTATTCACCACAATCATCGTGACAGTATAAAACATGATCTCAAAAGGACAATTAAAATGTAATTGACAGTCAACAACAAGAAAATGTAGAACAACATACGTAGCAGATAAGAGGATACAATAACAAAAATTTATGTACAAAAAACATAGTAGAATGGAAAATACGTGGAAACAATGGAAAACAAGAAAATCAGAGTGCAAACAAAAAATATATAGAAAAAAATAAAAGAGTAGAGGAAGAGAATAGTTATAACTTATAAGTATTCAAACCTAAAACTAAAGTTGCTTACCTCTTGAATGAAACCTTGGGCCTTCATCAGATTTCCAAGATTGCTGTGTGCATCAACCTAAATTAGGACACATTGCCATCAGTTCAAAGAAAGAAAGAAGAAGAAAAAACAGACCTACCAACAACTTCAGATATACATACCAATCGAGGGTTGATTGCAAGTGCTTGTCTACAGCATTGAGCTGCCTCATTCAATCTCCCCTTCCGTGTATATGCACTAGTAAGATTTGACCAAGCATCACAGAAGTTCGGCCGCAGCTAAAAGAATTATCAACAAATGAGGGCATATTTCTCAGAACTTTAAAATTTGTCTGCAAAAATCAAAGTCTACAAAACTGGACAAGGGCAATAAGCACTTGAAGCCGATTATCAAGACAAATCCCACAGGGCAAATAAAACATGCTTGTAAAGATTACATATGTACAATAGAGCAGAGATGTATACCCAAGATTAGACCAGCAGTCCTAGTTATCACATAAGAATATGTAAAACTGCCTTAGCAAATGGAAACATTTGCAACAAAAAAAAGGAACCCCGATTCAAAATTTGTATTAGCAAAAAAATAGAATTCAAAGGAGTTGATCAAACCAAAATTGATACAGCTGATTTCAACTACATGAGTTCTAAAGGTTGTAAATTTGTAATGGAAAGGGTAGAACCATATTATCATAAAGTGACATTCTATTCTCTCTCCAGCACGTATGACATCTTAATTACCATGCCCTACAATTTCATAATCCTATAACAAGCATTGGAGGAGCCCAAAAGAATTCATACAATTCACTTTACCCAAATTCAAAGAAGGAAATTTCGGAAACTGAAATAATAATAAAAACAGATAAGTAACAAAAAGGAAATAAGAATATAAAATAACATCAGAAGCAAACCTTAATGGCAGTAAGATAGTAACGAATTGCAAGATCAACATCGCCCTTCTCCTGCATGGAAAAATAGAACACATCGCTCACACAATTTGACAGCATGGTTTTCAAGAAAAAAATCATTACTCATTTGGCAACAGATTGTTGTTACCCAATTTTTGTCACTAAAGTACCTAACTACCTTCCAAGCATTTGCCATGTTGCCGTAGCACTCTGCAAAGTGTGGATCAATAGCAAGAGCCTCCTCATTCTTTGCAATACACATATCATAATTACGAATCTGCGTAACAAAAGAAATCCCAAGCTTGTCAGAAAATTTAGGGTGAAAAAAGGCAAAAATGCATGCTTAAGATAGCATCACGTCATTAGTCACCTGATAGTAGATAGCTCCAAGAAGAAGCAGGTTATCAGTTCGGCGTGGATTCTTCTCATAAACAATGTTACCATGCTCTAATGCCTCTCTGTACTTTCCAGACCTGTAGTTCTGATGGGCAAGTACCAAGTGTCGCTCTTCATCAACAGCTAAAGTGGTAAAAACTTAATTAGATCTAAGATGTACTATTGATAAAAATAAACCTATAGAAAATAAAGTTCTTGAGCAGGTTTTATTGAATTGTTGTTTTTATCTCAAGAAGGCAATATATTTCATGTAATCATATTCCCCGCCAACAAAGTCACAAATCAACGAGTAAAATTTTTACACTTGAATAACATAAGAATATTACAAACAGATGCAAAAAAAAAAAAAAACAGAAGTTAGTTCATCTAGCACAAGATGGCACCAGAGAATCAGAGATCGAAATCCCGGCCGGACCGGCGGTAACCGGATTTACTGGTGGGAACCGGGATTCAAAATACCGGCCGGAAACTTCAAATTCGAATTAAAATTCAAAATTCCGGCGGAAACATCTCAAATTCAAATTTATTTGGACGAATTTTGACCGAGTTTTTTCTGGGAATTCCAGTTACCGGCCGCCCAGCGGGATTCCCTCCAGAAACGGTATTTTGATCCCTGGATGGCACCATGGTTATCAAGGCGGGAAAGCGAGGTGAGGCGACCCACCCCACTCACACCTTTTAAGCGCTAAGCGCGGCGGCGCCTTACACATCCTAAGGTGATAGTGCAGCGGCCGTAGAAGATCCCAACAACAACAAAGACAACTATGAATATCGGCGCGAAGATCCCACTGCACGCACTGGTTGCGCTTTACCTGCTTGCATCGTGTTCATAATCTGACAAGGCGTGAGCAGCAGCCTCCCTCCCCCTCCACTCGGGCTCCCATGCCCTCCTCCCGTGGTGACCCAACCTCCCTCCGGCTCAAGCTCCTCCCCAACCCTCCCGTGCAGCTCGGCCTACCCCTCCCTCCCGCCTCCTCGCTTCCCCTCCTCTCCACTCACGGCGCTTCCCCCTCCCTCCTACGAGGCGGCCTGGTAGGAGCCCGACTCGGTGGCCTGCGATGCCGCAGGCCAGGTGGCCAGTGTGCGCGAAGCGGCCGGCGGTGCCTCGGTCCGGGCTGGATCTGGAGCAGGAGAGGGGAGGCGGCGCTCGCGAGCTAGCTCCGGAGGTGGCGGTGACTTAGCCCAGGCCAGATCCGGAGCAGGAGAGGCCATATACGGCAACAGCGGCGACGGGAACGCCCGGTTTCAAGCTCGGGGACGAAGCAGGGGAGCCCGGGGTGTCGAATCCGGGCGGAGACGGAGAAGGGGAGGCCCAGGGCGGCACGGGGAGGACAGGACGTGGCAAGACGGAGCAGGGGAGGCATGTGCAGCAAGACGAGGGCGACACCTTGACCCGCGGTGGCGCCTTACCGCTTAGGCGACACCTTAATAAGCATGGATGGCACACCATGCTGTGGCCCAAGAGGCAATTTCAAGGATTAGGCCATGATTGAAGGGAAATAAATTCGTAAGGTGAGTCCCTAAACCAGCAAGTAGTCTTTAAACTTGTGTAAATCTTCAAATGCGACCTAACTGTGAAGCTCTTTACCAATCTAAACCAGTAGAGCACAAATTTTTCACAAATATGAATCACCGAAGCCACAGTTTCTAATATTACAGAACCAAATGCTCAATTTGTTTTAACAAACAACATATGTTCATCTCATAACACACATAAAATGTTTCGGTTGAAGTAGTCATCGCATGTTCTTGAAGTGCCATGTTTAAGCATGTTCTTGAAGTGCCATATTTATGCATGTCACTACCCCCAAAACTTCTCAGGGGCCAATACCAACCAAACTATTTGGAGTTTGTAAATGCCAAACATACTTCATCTTCTAACTGCAATACACTATTTTAGCACCAATCCAAACAAGCTGCTAGCACTGCGCATATTTACCCGTAGTTAGCAAAAAAGATGACACTCCTTGGCTTCTTGCTAATGTTATACTCCACGAGAATACCATTCACAAATTTAAACTAACTTCTAACTGCCACAATTGTGTGTAGTTCTCAACAAATATGATGGTTTGTGCTAACTTAATATACAACAGCAGAAACGAATTGTTCACATCAATTTTATCCATATCGTCGCCAGACACTGGAGATTAATATGCCGTCTCCATTCACAAATCTGAATGGCCAAACAGCCTTAAAAGCTTAATAATCCACACGACGTTATCAAATTCCGATGACTGTTTCTCTCGTCTCGTTTAGGCAAGCAACAGATACAGATCAAAACTCACCACCATATTACCAACTCAACTGCTCACCATCTCTGTAACCGAAAGACATCACATCACTTCCCGTAATAGTTATGCTACTTACGCAAAACCACCTTCAAGTTTACAGGTCCTATAGATTTGACAGAAACAAAAGAGGTGTACCATTTCTAATCTAGAATAAATCACCAGAAACTAAGACATCCAACAATATTCTTCTATAACCTTTTCTGTCAACCCTATATATTATTGCACTAACTAGAAGACGAGGACAACACCATCGAATCTCCGCAAAACACCAAGATTACAAAACAGATCTTACAAGACAAGCTCAAATTCCTCAAGCCCCGAAGCCCCGATATTTCTATTTCCGACCAGCGCACCGGGCTAAACAAAGGGGGGAGGATTCAAAAACCGCTCACCTC
Source organism: Hsuehochloa calcarea (assembly GCA_036346395.1). NCBI lineage: Eukaryota > Viridiplantae > Streptophyta > Magnoliopsida > Poales > Poaceae > Hsuehochloa > Hsuehochloa calcarea. Next base: position 33,009,280 of record CM070596.1, read on the forward strand.
CAAGCTGCTTGGGCTTGGGAACGGGCTGTGCCCTGGCATCGATCGACGACGGCGGCAGCAAGAATGAGGCGGGTGACGAGTCCACGGACTCCTCGAGCTCGGCGCAGCCGAACCCTAGCCAGTCCCCGCCGCCCCCGCCTCCGAGCACCACCGGCGCCGGCGGCTGCGGCGCGTGGTGGCGCGCGTCGCCGCTCTGCAGCGAGAGCATCTCCACCCGGGTAGGGAAGCCTCCCTAGAACGCGCGGCCGGCCAGATCGCCGGGAGGGTCGATCCGATCCCTCGGCACCCGAGGGGAAGAGTGGAGGGGGATTCGCTCGAGCGAGCCTTCGAGAGACGGGGTGGGGAACAGGAGAGGGAGAGGGAGAGGGGAGCAGTAATTGGTGTTGCCGTGTTGGGAATCGGGAATTTGGAAAGGGGGCAATCGCCAAAATGTCATATTTTTATTCTACTTTTTGTAAAAAAATTATTAAGTTCAGTGTAATAGATTATTTATCATAAATTATATTTGCTCTTCATTAATTTGCTTTTTAAAAATATTAAATTTATATTTTTAGTTTAATGACACTGACCCCATATGTGAAATGACGCTTTTGCCCCCTACTCCAATGACTCGTGTTTGTCCTTGTCGAGGCGCTACTCTTGCTGCTCGCGCTGGCCGCCTCTGCCTCCATACTCGCCATCTCATGCGAAGCCCCGACCCGCGCCATCATGCTTATGCATCGTCTTGGCTCCCTCGTCCTCTCACTCACCTCCTTCTCCATTCTCCGCAGCCGAGGCGTCGGGGATGTTGTCTTCCTTCCTGAATCTACAAAAGTTCGACGGCGCGGTCCATGTTGGCCATCTCCTCGACGATCGTCATGCGCTTGGTGATGGCACCCTGCTTCGAGAGCTGGTGGGAGCCGATGGCCATGGTGACGGACAGCACGGTGGGTATGGCGATGGGGATGTCGCCGATGAGTATCACGAGGAGGTTGTCGATGTCGTCGCGGTAGCGACAGTGCTGGACGAAGTACATGACGATAATTTCGATGACCATGCCGACGGTGATGGCGGCGATGCAGAAGTTGCCGATGGCCTTAAACGCCTTCTGGAAGTGGTCGGCCTGGTTGGTGGTGTCGACGAGGTGCACCGCCATCCCGAAGAAGATGTGCACGCTCGTGGCGATGACGACGGCCTTGATCTCGCCCTGCTTGCACATGGACCCCGAGTAGACGCTGTTGCCGGGCATCTTGGTCACCGGCAGCGACTCGCCAGCATAATTCATATTAAGTTCAGTGTGGTCGAAGCCGGAGGGGATGTCAAGTCGCGAAGTCGAAGGCGAAGCGGGAGGAAGATGCCCTGGTGGCGGCGTGGAGGGGCTTGTGGTCATGGAGGCGAAGGTTGACACAGAATCAGGCGAGCATGCATCGGCGACCCGCGGCAGCAGGGGCGCCGGAGGGGAAGGAGCGGGAGAGGTGCGGCGTGGAGGCAAGGAATGGGGAAAGGAGTGAGGATGCGGTGGCGTTGAGGCGGCCAAGGGTAGCTTGAGGAGGGGAGGTCGCGGCGAAGGTGGAGGGGTGGAGTTAGACGGCGAGGGTGGAGATTTGGGTGGGGAGGTGGATGGAGGAGGGTATGGAGGCGAGGGTAGTAGTGGTGGACGGGGCGGTCGGCGTGCAGAGGGAGAGGGAGAAAGAGGCGAAGGGGTGGGTGGCGGAGTCGGAGGAGGCAGCCATGGATGGCTAGACCCAACCGTAAGGAACTGACCGGAGGGCAAAACGTCATTTCATATGTGGAGTGCAGGTCATTAAACGAAAATATGAATTTAATATTCGAAAAGGGTAAATTAACAAAGAGCCAATATAAGTTGTGACAAATAATCTATTGCACAGAACTTAATAGCAATTTGAAAGAGGCAAAACAAAAGTGTGGTATTTTGGCAATTCCCCCAATTGGGAAATTGAAGCTGCTACTAGAGAAAGAGGGGTATATGGGTCGTTTGACATCTTTTCTGAAAATCAACATGCGACTGGGTTGAACTATTGAGCTTAAAACGTTTGTCGTTTGGTAGTCTATTTTTTAGGTAGACTGGTTTGGACTTTTGAGTTAAAAAATATCTAAAATGCACATGAGGAAAATGAAAGCTTGTGTGATGCCGTTTAACAACAATTAACACCAACTACCGACAACTACCAACAATTGACAACACTTTACGACAACTACCGTCAATTAACAATAATTTGCACACAAGTAAATCGTAACGACAACTGACGGCAATTAACGACTATTTACACAAAATAAATCTTAACGACTATCGTAGCAAGAAAAGCTAAACAGTAGAAAAGGGGATCCCCGGTATCTACGAGGGGGATTAGGGGATCCTCAAAGAGGGGACTGATTGTCTGGATAAGTAAATATATATTAATTGTCCCAAAAAAGGGTCTTATTTATTACATGGGGGAGGCTGCTATTTATAGCCTTCTAACAGGGTACATGAGATTATAAATCTACCCTAAAAGGTCCTACATCCATAGGGGTTGCAAGGGTTTTCCTTCCCTATCGTAGGCTTCGGTTTATGATGGACCTCCTTGGTCTTGATCCATCCGGTTGAGTGCGCTTGGTCCACCGGTGTTCTCTGCCCTTCGTCACATGTGTGGTGTCTCCGGGCCGAGGGGCCCCGGACACCCTTCGACGCCCCCGAGGTGGCCTCGAAGGACTCCTAACTTATGGGTTCGTGGTGCCTCGGCGATCCTTCTTAGGCCTTCACATCACCTTCAAAGCTTCCCAGAAGGTATGATTGGTACCCTTAGGGAGGCCCACAGCCGCGCCTCAGGCATGCCGGCCATGTGGGCCTCACGGTGGCCTCTAGCCGAGCTCGAGGCCCTCCGAGAAGTGTTCTTGGCGCCCCTTGAGGGCCGGGGCGCGCCTCGGCGCGAGGCCTTTGTGGGAGGCCTTGCGGTCTTCACCGGGTCGTTGGGGCCGATGGGGCCGCCCCTGCGACAACGACAATTAATGCAATTGACATCAATTAATCTAATTCCATGATTATATAAGAAATCAATTCAGTGATTACATAAATAATTCATCTAAAGAAGAAAAAAGAAAATGAACTATTAAAAAAAGAAAAGAAGAAAGCAAGCGTGGCCGTGGCATGGTGAGTAGGAGGAGGAGGGCGAGGCTAGGCGGCGTGAGAGAGGGCGAGGTGCATCGGCGTCGAAAGGAGGAGGAAGAGGGAGGCGTTCGCACCAGGGAAGGAGGAGGGCATCGGTGCGGGAGGAGGCTGCGGTGTCGAACCCGGGAACGAAGGATCCCGAATTCTCTGTGTTCATACACTAGTCGAGGATTTCGGTGTACAGTCACAAAAATGTTATCACAAACATATCCGGCGTATTAATAAGCATAGAGTTATTACAAGCTGGCGGAGGCCAAATAAAACATAAGCGGAAGCAAATAATAAAGGTAAGCCACGATCGCCACGAGGCAATAAATGCGGAGATCGCGACCTAATCGTCCTGCTCCTCACCTACGGATAGCAGTCTTCTCTGAATAATAATATTGACAAGTGAGCACTACAAGCGTGCTCATAAATTACACCATCTGAATTTAGAATGCATGCATAAATTATTCAAAGGAAGGTTGTAGGGTTTATTTGCGTAAATCGACCTTTTGGTTTAAATAGTTATACTAAGTTTCAAGGCACATTTTCATTACATAACTAAAATCAGATTTAAAATTGATCATTTTATAGTGGATAACCTCCATATGAAACATGGTGATGGATACCCTCCTATCACAAGGCTACCGCCCAAATTTACCACAAGGATTAACCATCCTCAAATCATGTCCAAAGTTATTTTAAAACCAAAAACAAATCTAACTTAGAGTGGCTTTGCTCGGCATGTCCATGGCCAGTGGACACGGCTATTCGAATAGATTTACACTCTGCAGAGGTGGTACAACTTTACCCACACGAGATAATTTGCAGTTATGTCGGCCAATACACACTTCCTTAGGTGTGTGACTAGGCAATTATCACAAGCGTTTCAATGTATTACCTCAATACCAATATGCCGCTAAGGTTTCACTTCCATTAGGCTAACCACTGCTGAAACCCCTCTTGCCAAGTGGGAATAAAGTCTAACCGACACCCACACAACAAAAATGGCATAAACAATCTTGAGGTATTACAAATTATTAAGCTGGTTACGCCCATCTGGAACATGTGGTAGTCTGGTGGAGCTTTTGCAAGATGCGGCTCAAAGGCGGTCCTTAATCTACTTGGGCAACTTTCAATAAAAACCACAGGTCTCAGTCCTAACGAGACAGGCAGTGCATAAACTGCACCCTAGCGGTCCATGTTTGCCCAAGTACAAATCATTTTCTTTTATTTTAAATTTTCAAAGACATTTGCAAAGTCCACCATGACAAGGCAATGTCATAGTCTTTTATCAATTTAAGAAATTTTGGCTAAATTCTCCCAAAGTCAAATATTTCATGGTCTAAGCATTTGCTATGCATACATTTATTTTTAAATTCATTTGACTAAAGTTACAAGGATTTGATAATACAACTATCGAATTTGGCTATACAAAGGAATTGGAATAATTAAATATTTAAAAGCAGAATTTAAAATAATTAAATACAATTATGCATGCAATAATAATTTAAAGCAGAATTAAATAATTTTAAATATTGGGGCAAAATGGTCAATGGTGTAACTTGCCTTGCTCAAAATCCTGGTATTCTACTTCTTCAATAGGGTCAAGCTCTCGAATCGTCAAAATCTATCGTGAAAATATTCCAAATTTAAGCAAATTCAAATGAACACAAATAAATTCAAATGAAAATTCAAATTAACTCCAAATTAAATAATTTTGGTTTAGTTAGCTAGATCTTGATTTTATACAAATTTAGAAATTTGAATCACCTAAATCGGAGTTTGTATGAAGAAATACGAGCTCTGGAAGTTTAAATCTAAATTTAATTCAAAATCGAAATTTGAATTTCGAATTAATTTTCTAAAGGAAATTCTATTTATTGCGCCGGTGGCGTCAGCAATCTGTTTCTGAGGCGACATGTGGGCCCAACAGTATGGGTGAGTCCACGGCGTCACCGAATCCACGGTGGACTCGGCGCCTGCGCAGTGATGCGGGCGGAGTGGCCTTGGCCGTCCTGTTGCCCGCGCCTATGTGGCGCTACTCGTCGACCAAAATGCCCATGTGGCGCCAGTGGGCGACTTGGTAACCACATCGGCCTGCCGGGAGGCGGCGCTCGGGAACAAGGTTCGGCGAGCACCCGCCTTGGCGAGCTCGGTGGTCGCAATAGATAGAGGAGGAGCGGTTTCTAGGCGCTACGGTGGCGGCGAGTGACCGAAGGTCGTCGGCGTCGGCGAGTGGCGGCGAAGGTTCGGTCTCTGGAAGTAGAGCTCTCGGCGATCTTGAGAGACGAGAGGGTGCAGGATCGGCGAGCGAAGGCGATGGTGCGAGGCAAGGTGGCCGGGAAGGCTTGCGTGGAATCGGAGAAGACGAAGCTTGCCTAGAGAAAAACTCAATTGGCGGCGAGAGAGTGGCGAAATTCGAGAGTTGGTGGAATGGAATGTGGGAGAGAATCTGCAACGGCGGCGTCTTTTATAGCGAGGGGCGGGAGGTGGAGATCGTGTCTTGGCGGTAATGGCGGTGGCAGCGAGCGAGGCGTTCTGGGGTTAAGAGGGGTAATGGCGGGAATGAGCGCGGCGGAGTGAGGGGAGTTAATGCGCGTGATGGCGAGTGAAGAGGGAGGAATCGCGGGTGTGAGCTCGGTGGCGGCCCGGTAATGGCGGGCCGTGCGGTGTTCGCGAGGAAGAGCGGGAGGTTGAAGGCGGTGGCGTGGCTCGGGCGGTCCCACAGCCGGTGAAGCAGGCGAGGAGAGAGGCGCGCGAAGGCGAGATCAGCAGTTGGATGGAGATCGAGAGGTGAGGTGATGAGTGGCGGCGGCATTTGGATCACGAAGGATGGCGGCGATGGCGGCAGCGTGGCCATGGGCGGAGTCTCGAGGAGGCGGGCGGTCAAAGCGATCTTTGAGCTGCGGCCCGATCTTGTACAAGATTTTAAACCTTTTCAATTGATTTAATTCGGAAATTCAAATAAGCTTTAGAAAATAGTAAATGAAGTCCAAAATTTTGAGAAAATTCACATAAATTCTATGAGGCATTACGGACTTAAATAAAATAATTCCAACTTTTAGTTGGTAATAGATTTTGCACATAAATTCTTTTAGCCTTAATATACTTTATTGAAAAGCTTTTAAAAATTCGGAAAATCCACAAAATTAATAAATTCTTATTTTTAAATGAAATTGAAATTTTGGTACATTACAAACCTACCCCCTTAAAGGGAATCTCGACCAGAGATTGGACTTGGTCGACAAAAGGTAGGGATACTCGGCTCTCAAAACTTCTTCTCGCTCCCGGTAGCTTCTTCTTACGAATGATTGCTCCTTTGAACCTTACAAGAGCGGATGACTTTGCTTGGTGGCGCGTTACGCCACATCGAGAATTTTGATTGGTTGTTCCACATAGGTGAGATCTTCACGAAGATCGATGCTCTCAGCGGTGCTTCTTACATTGGTACTCGAGACATTTCTTTAAGCGGGATACATGGAAGACATTGTGAGCAGTGACGAGAGATCTTTGGTAGTTCAAGCGATAAGCAACTTCACCTCTTTTGCCAAAATCTTATAGGTCAAACAAATGCAGGTGCGAGTTTTCCTTTAGTCGAAATCTCTTCACTCCTCGGAGTGGAGTTACCTGAGATAGACAAAATCTCCCATCTCGAAGGATAGTTCTCTCAGAGCGATTATCGGCATAACTCTTTTGTCGGGTTTGAGCTACTTTCAAGCGTTCTCTTATTGCTTTTACCTTACTTTGACTTCTTTTATCAATTCAGTCAGAAGAATTGGTGTTCTCCTACTTGATCCCAAGGAGAGGGTTCTACACTTTCTACCATACAATGCTTCAAATGGCGACATCTGTAGGCTAGCTTGAAAGTTTGTTGTAGAAAAATTCTGCATAGGGCAAATTCTTATCGACTTCTTCCATAATCTATAGCACCTTTCGAAGCATGTCTTCTAGGACTGATTTACAGCTCGATCTGGCCATCTGTTTGGGGATGATATCTTTGTCTTGAAGTTAGTCTGGTTCCCAAAGCTTCATGTAAACTCTGCCAAAATTTTGAAGTGAGCTGCGAACCTCATCGGACACAATTTTCTTGGGTATACCATGTAGACATACGATCTGGCCATGTACAATTACGCTAATTTATTGCTTACGTAAGTGGTCTTGGCTGGAATAAAATGAGCCACTTTTGTTAATCGGTCAATTATTACCCAAATGGAATCACAACTGATTGGGTCCTAGGTAGTCGGTGATAAAATCCATACCAATCTCCTCCTATTTCCACTCGGGAATTGGTAATGGTTGTAACAATCCGTGAGTCTCGATGTTACGCCTTAACAGTGACATACATCACAGCGATGCAACAAACTCGGCGATCTCTCGCTTCATACTAACCCACCAATACTTTTCCTTCAAATCCTGGTACATCTTGGTACTCCGGGATGGATAGAGTAAGGTGATTCATGAGCTTCTTCGAAATCGGTTATGCGGTTTCATGGTGTTTAGGTACGAGATCACGGTTGCCAAACCATCGCATGCCTGCTCGTCTTGAGAAAATCACAGGGCTTTGCCTCTTCTCATATTCTTCATGATTTCTTTGATGTCTTCGTCTTCTATTTGTTTTTCTCGATCGACTTTGTATGGTTGGTTGGACTTCCCTTGTGTTGTCTGACCTTGTGACAATTTCAGTTCGGATGCTTTAGTTCTTCATACAACTCTGGTTGATTTTCTTGAACTAACACCGTGTTGCGGTATGCTTTCCTACTCAGAGCATCTGCTACCACGTTAGCTTTACGGGTGATAATGAATTCCAAGGTCATAATCCTTTATCGGCTCTAACCATCTTCTTTGCACGAGATTAAGATCATTGGGTGAAGATATATTTGAACTCTTATGATGCATGAAAATCTCACAGTGATTACCAATGAGTAATCTTGATTTTCAAAGCATGCACAATTACGCTAATTCTAGATCATGAGTTGGATAATTTCCTTCATGTGGCCTTAGGCGGCGAGATGCATAAGCCACGACCTTTCCTTCTGCATCGGTACATCCTAGCCCACAGTGGTATCGTCCTGAAAAACTTCAAAATCCTTACGTATATACGGTAAAACTAGCAGTGCAGAGACTAGTCTTTTCTTGACTCTTGAAAACTTTGTTCACAAGCATTTGTCCATTCAAATTTCTTTTCTTTCTTGAAGTTGAGTCATGGGTTTGGCGATCTTGGAGAAACTTTCAATGAATCTGCGGTAGTACCCAGCTAATCAGAAAACTTCTCATACATGACAGACTTGGGTTGCTTCAATCCATTCTGACTTCAACCTTTGAGGTCTCTTGCAACTCCTCCTGCGACACAATGTGTCAAGAAATGCCACTTGGTGAGCCAAAATTCACTTTCTTTGAGTTTGGCATAAAGTTAGTGTTCTCGAAGTTTGCCCAAAATAATTACGAGATGTTTTCATGCTCTTCCATATCTCTTGAATAGATGAGAATATCATCTATGAATACCACTACAAACTTATCCAAGAATTCCATGAACACTTTGTTCATCATATTCATGAAATAAGCGGGGCATTTGTTAGTCAAATGACATCACTTTGTGAACTCGTCTGATCCATATCGGTGGTGAAAATTTGTCTTGAATATCTTACAGTGCGATTTTTAGCGATGGTAGCGATCTCAAATCAATTTTGGAGAAAACAACGGCTCCTTTAAGTTGATCAAGCAGATCATCTATTCTAGGTAACGGGTACTTGTTTTTGATTGTTACCTCGTTGAGTGATCTATAGTCCACACACATTCTCATACTATTGTCTTTCTTTTTGACAAATAGTCTGGAGCTCCCAAAGGCGATGAACTTCGGTTGAATGTAACCTTTACTCTGTAGTTCTTGATCTGTTTCTTCAACTCTGCTAGATCGTTTCTTAGGCATTACGTAGGGTCGCCGAAATTGGGCGATCCACAGGACTAAGTCAATTAAGAACATTATGTCGATGCAGTGGCATACCGGTAAGTCCTCGGAAAAACATCTGGATATTCTTGTACCACGGGTATATCTTCGATTTCACTTCCTTTAAAGCTGGTCAAGATAGGACTTCTTTAAGTAGAAGTCTTGGGTTGGAACTCTCTTGAAATCCCTTGCTCATTGGTGAGGTTGATAGATCTACTAGCACAATCTATTACCTTACGATTTTTGGCAAGCGGTCCATTCAAAATTACGTCCAATCCTTGCGACGAGACTATTAAGTTGGTAGAAAAAGTTACTCGAGAGATTTCAAAGGTAAGATTTGGAATGAATAAACTAGCCCTCATTTACGAGCAGGGAATGGATTAACATGGGCTTAACTAAGGGAGGTAGATAACCCATATTTTCCACAAACTTATTTGACACAAAAGAATCTGAAGCTCGGAATCAAATAAAGCGATCTTTGATGCTGAGTTGACAAGGCGTACCAAGAACAACATCAGTCTTGCATAGGCTTCCTCTGCGGTGGCGTGATTCTACGTCCCTTCATGAATTGACCGGTGGTCTTGAGGACCGCGGAGGCGAAACTCGGGAGTTGGCTTGCGGGGTGGCGATCTGCGCTTCTTGGGACACTTATTGGCATAATGACCCAACTCGTTGCAATGAAAGCAAGTGATTCTTTGTGGAAATAGCGGTTTCTGTGGCCCGACCTCGGATGAACTACTACGAATCAGGAAGTATTTGGGCGCAGGCTGGGTGGAACTCTCGGTGTAGTAATCCGGAATCTCCCATGAGGTGGTGAGGCCAGAGAAAGCGAGGCTTGGCGATCCTCTGAGTTAAACTTACATTGCCATCCTCGCTGCGATTCTCCATTTCGATGTTTGCCTTCTGGCGTATGGCCTTATTACCAATTCTTTGAAAGTCGGTAAAATCTGAAAATCAAGCGAGCAGAGAGTTAGTCGTTTAATCCCTCAGAATCGCTCTTGCTGTCTTCATCTCGGCTACATCCTCGGGGCATAGCGAGCAAGTTGGTTAAACTTATGCGGATACTCGCCAATGAGCGGTTTCCTTGGCGGGCGGCGAAACTCCTTCTTTTCAAGGTAATCATGCGGATGGAATGTGAGATCGTGGAAAGCTTGCATGAACTCATCCCAAGTGATTTCTTGGGCATTAGTATGGGACATCTTGAAATTATCCCACCATTACGATGCGGGACCAATCAAGCGATGAGAGGCAAACAAAACTCTCTCACGATCGTGCCTTGAGCAATATCCGATTTCTTTCCAATGGCCACTGAGCCAATCATCTGCGTCCATGGGTTCGTGCTACTAAAGCGTTGGCGGGCGCATCCTCATGAACTTCGACAAAGTTACTCTTGCGGGAGGTGGAGGAGCATGATAAGGCTGCGGCGGCAGGTATTCGATTGATGTGAAGGGTGGGCTAGCAACTCAATCGGATGAGTCGATTGGCCATCATTTGCGCCCGATCGAGCTTGATTGGAGGAGGTGGTGGTACATGAGCTGGTTTTCACGATATTCGGCATTCTCATTTCCTTGCCCTCTATGCACGACACTTAGGTGCGGGTGGTCACCATCGATGAATTCTTCACAGATTAGACAAGAGAGATAGGAATTATAAGAGTATAGATCTAAAATAGCCCAAATTCAACAAACACAAGGCAAGAACATTTGATAAAATAATTTATTTTTATTTTATTAATTCATTATGGCTACTACAAAGATTTGGTAGCTCATAATTATAACTAAAGGAAAATTTAAGGTCAAATCTATGGTGTTAATGGGGTATAATCGGCTCACTAGAACTAGCCTCGCCTTCCTTGTAGAGGCGATTCTTGTTCTGCGATCTTCAACTTTTCTTACGCATCTTGTAATTTCACTTGCGGGAGAGCGGCTCATCTAGTGTATTCCGTAGGCATAATCCATGGCTCGGCGAGATCCACGATGAGTGAGATCGGGGCGGTCTTCATCTCTAGTTGGCGGAAAGCAACATCATCTTGGGTTGGGATGTGCATTGGGTAATAGTGGAACCAGTCCGTTGAGGCGATGATCGTAGATGTAGCGAAGTCTGCGGGTTGCTTCCTGGTGCATCTGGATGCCTTGGCGAAGGAGTCTCGTCGCATTGGGGCATCGAAGCGTGGAAGTCGTGTTCGGCGATAGATTGGAGTAAAGGATCACCTCTACTCTCCATCGTTCTGATTTCCCACTTTATACTTGTATCCTTGATCGTCGGTCTTTCTTCAAAGTCCAAGTCTTGCATCATCTTCGAGAGAATGGCGGATGACCGACAAAGACTCCATGGGAAATGGCGGTGGAACTTGACCATCTACAATTTTGAGCAGGAGATGAGTTAGTAAATAATTTTCAAGAGAAAAGTTGAGGAATGACTCGAAAGACCAAGGTATTTTAATTTTCAAAATAAGTCCTTAAGGGTTTGATTTCCTTCTAGGTCACGACCTCGATCGATATGGCTCGATACCACTTTTGTCGAACAGGGAGCGAAGGATCCGAATTCTCTGTGTTCATACACTAGTCCGAGATTTCCGTGTACAGATCACAAAATGTTATCACAAACATATCCAGTGTGTATTAATAAGCATAGAGTTTATTACAAGCTGGGTAGGAGGCCAAATAAAACATTAGCGGAAGCAAATAATAAAGGTAAGCCAC